>CM077183.1:1773431-1785931 GCA_039654105.1 Coreius guichenoti
CTAGGGGTTTTTGGGTGGTTGTTAGAAACCTGCTAGACAGTCGAGTGTCCTGAGTGTTATGGGTGGTTGCCAGGGTGTTGCTGGGCACTTTCTAAGGTGTCCTGAGTAGTAGTTCACAGGTTACTATATAGGGTGTTATTGGTTGTTGCCAGGGTATTGCCATGCAGTTTCTAAGGTGTTCTGAATATTTGTTTGCAGGTTGCTAGGGTGTTCTGGGTGTTTGCCAGGATGTTGCTAGGAAGTTTCTAAGGTTGCTAGGGGGTTTTGGGTGGTTGTTAGAAACCTGCTAGACAGTCGAGTGTCCTGAGTGTTATGGGTGGTTGCTGGGGTGTTGCTGGGCACTTTCTAAGATGTTCTAAATTGTAGTTAACTGGTTGCTATATAGGGTGTTATTGTTTGTTGCCAGGGTGTTGCTATGCAGATTCTAAGTGTTCTGAATAATTTTTCACAGGTTTCTAGGCTATTCTAGGTGGTTGCTAGACAGTTTTTAATGGGTTCTGTTTAGTAGTTCACAGGTTGCTATATAGGGTGTTATTGGTTGTTGCCAGGGTGTTGCCATGCAGTTTCTAGGGTGTTCTGGGTGGTTGTCAGGATGTTGCTAGGAAGTTGCGAAAGTGTTCTGAGTAGTAGTTTACAGGTTGCTCTATAGGGTGTTATTGTTTGTTGCCAGGGTGTTGCCATGCAGTTGTTAAGGTGTTCTGAATAGTTGTTTGCAGGTTGCTAGGGCGTTCTGGGTGGTTGCCAGGATGTTGCTAGGCAGTTTCTAAGGTGTTCTGAATAGTTGTTCACATATAGGGTGTTATTGATGGTTGCCAGGATGTTGCTAGGCAGTTTCTAGGGTGTTCTGAATAATTGTTTGCAGGTTGCTAGGGTGTTATTGGTGGTTGCCAGGGTGTTGCTATGCAGTTTCTAAGGTGTTCTGAGTAGTAGTTTGCAGGTTGCTATATAGGGTGTTATTGGTTGTTGTCAGGATGTTTCTAAGGTGTTCTGAATAATTGTTTGCAGGTTGCTAGGGTGTTATTGGTGGTTGCAGGGTGTTTAATAGTTGGTGTTGGAGGTTATGAACACAAGTACTAGCAAACACAACTAATAAAGCTCAGAGTAAGTTGTATGAATGGTCTGTATGGGATGTACGTTCATCTGTTTTTGCTGTCAAGACTAACATTGATGTCTTCCTGTCACATTCTTAATTAAGGAACTCAGTGGAAAGCTTGAATAACGAACAGCCTCAGTCTTAACGAGACTCAGTTTTGGCACCGATTCAACGGCTGCTATGACAACTCGGCGGCCCTATAGGAGCGGACAACAGACAGTGAACGGCATTAGAGCCTCTGCCCAAAGAACACAATGGATCACAACTTCATGGATCCCCCAATTTAGACTTCAACCCGTCTGTTTAAGGAGGAACGTTGGCTTCGGTCCTCCTTCCCGAATGGCGGCGAATCCGAACCACCTTAACGTTCAGTCCCTGCCAGCAAGGCGAGCTTTGTTCAAACTGACAGGAATTGGCAGGCAGCCATTTTGTTCGCAAATTTGCATAAACGCCAAATGGTGTCTGTTTCCTGTAGGTCTTCTAGAATTCTCTTTAAGCAGAGCTGTGTGTGTGTGTGATGTGAGCTTCATCAGGACACACTCCTCATCCCTGTTGTGAAGTCGATGAGTTTCACACTGATGCCGTACCTTATTTTAGCTGGATTATTCCATGACCCCATGAAACAACAAGCTAGGAGACGTGAAACTGGCCTGCATTTCATGCTGTTTGCCATCATCTTTGTTAGGGAACGTCCCCAAACCTGCCATTTCACCCTAAAATCAAAAGAAGGAAATAAGAAGTTATATTCTGCTAAAATGTAGATCTAGATTTTTTGCATTGTGATGTTATTGTCATGCGATTATTTATTGTTCTTCCTTCAGTTTATGCTAAACTAAAATAAATTTGATTATTCATTTAATTAAATAATCTATTTATTACAGTATTTTTTATCCAAACCATCTATAATAATAATGGGAGTTCACAAAAAAACTAAAAAAATTTTGTCTCAATTTTTACAAAAGTAAAATATGTAGAAGCATTACAAAAATGAGGATATTTGGAGAAAAATACTAATACAGCCTTACATTTTTTAAGTACACTGTAAACCCAAAATATTTAAAGTAATCAGTTGCATCAAAATTTTTAAGTTAAGAAATTAAAAGTTTGGTAAGCAGAACTGACATTTTGTACTCGTATATTTTAATTATTCTTAACTTGAAATATTTGAAATTATCATGTAATCTCAATTTAAATATTTTTAGTAGTGGAAACTTGGCTAGCTTTTAACTCCCTATCGAGTGTCATGGCAAAGCATGCTGGGAAATAGAAGTCCCAGCCCAGTTTCAGTTAAATTTAAGTTTGTCTAAATTAAAAGAAAAAAGTTCATAAAACTTTTTTAGATTACATAAATGTGTCAGTTTTGAGAACTCAAAAGAAACAGAAAGTTCTAAATATTCATAAGTTCATTTGATTGAACTAATTTGTTTAATTTAAGTTTGCCCTACTCAAACCAATTAATTATTTTGAGCGTTAGGTGAGTTTTAACTGTTTAATCTGCACTGATAGTGGCTTAGGGGCCCTATTTTAACGATCTGAGCTCATGGTCTGAAGCGCAGGTGCTCTTAGGGCGTGTCCGAATCCACTTTTGCTAGTTTAATGACGGAAAAAACGGTCGTCACACCAGGCGCATATTCCAAAAGGGTTGTCCCTAGTCTCTTAATGAGTCATGGGTGTGTTTTGGGCGTAACGTGCAATAAACCAATCAGAGTCTCATCTCCCTTTCCCTTTAAAAGCCAATTGCGCTCGCACCATGGCGGATTTACTATTTACATGTGAGCGGAAAGACTGAACGCTTCTCTAGAGAGGAGTCCTTTTATTTTTAATATTTAAACGTGTGTGTGCTGCTGCGCATCCCTGTGTGTGTAATAAGCAAAGTGTACACGCGTTGTGCACCGCCTATAGGCGCATATTACTAACACACCCTTTAAATAACACAAAAAATACTGCGACGTGCCAACAATGCTCCTGAACACTCCTGGTTTTCAGACCAGCACGCCCATGGGCGAACGGATGTGTGCATTTGCTATTTAAACAACGTGGAGCTGGACGTGAAAATGAGAACTGCGTCGGGATGAAACTAGCAGAAAACACTTGCATTGCGCCGGATGTATGATAGGGCCCTTAGTTGCCAGTCTAGTCAATTATATATCAAAATCTTAACTGTTTTATTTGTTTATATCATTGCAAATTGTAACTATATTATCGACCAGCTCTAATCTGCTAAATGCGTGAAGATTTTAAGATATTATAAGCATTAACATCATGATTTCTGATGTCAAGCTGCTTTGAAACGGTGTGTGCTGTGAAAAGAGCTATACAAATACATCTGACTTGACTAGTTTAGCGATTTTTTTCTCGCATGGCTCCGTAATTTAGTTACTATCATCATTTGTTTGCTTATTTATTATGGATGTCAATACAGAAAACACAGTGCATAGCAACTACATCTGTCAAGCGTCTAAATCGCACAAAAACACTAAAACTAGACCATACAACCATGATATGACTTGAGTCATGTGGACTACTTTTATGGTATGATTTTGTTCATTTTGGAACAATAATAACTATACATTTTGGTTAGTCGTTTTAGGTCAACGGCCACTTTAAGTGCATCTTCCATCAGTTTTCATTTCTATAATGCAAATAAATCTCGATTTTAGGGTGAAATGCGACCTGGACGTGACCAAACGTATGAAGGCCCATCATTATTATTGGTTGAAAGAGATGCCGCTCCTTTCACACTGAAGTACCACGATCACCGTAAACCAGTGTTCTCCATAATAGGCGTCTCATTACTTTTGAATAACATCAGGTGCACAAATATTTAAACAAGCATCTGTGAGATGAGAGGAAATCATGCAAATATGAAAAGGCCCTGGAAATGAAGGATTGTGGGATGCGGGCGGCTGACATCTTGGCACGGTGAGCTGATCAATTAGTCTAATCACACCAGTGTCAGCGCTGAGGTTGCATTAATATTCAATTAATGGTCTGAATCCCTCCTAAAGCTTCTAGAGCCTTCTGGTGCTGCCGTGGAACGCCTCGGAGCGCAATCCCACATCTCGCGCTCCCATTGGCTGTCGAGAGTTCCATCGCTATGGAAATATCAATCGGTGTTGACGGCGTCGCTCTGGTCGGAGTGTGTGCGGTCTTTATTGACCAAAAACAGGTTTGCGAATAAAACCCAACTCTATTTTAGATGAGAAGTTCGGCATACCAGAGAACCCGACACAACAAAAACAGTTTGTTTACAGTGTTTTTCCCCCTCAGTCTCTCTCTCTCCCCCTGAGCGGTTTCTCCTGGAGCAGATGGATGTTGTTCAGGCGCTGTTTCGTGTGTGTGTGTGTGTGTGTGTGTGTGTGTGAGTGTGTGAGTGTGTGAGAGAGCGAGAGATTCCAGTATCCCGCTTTTCCAGGTCAGGGAGGATTTGGTTCTGCCTGGCTGCCTGGTTTGGGCTCTTACTCGGGTTAATTAGTTAATGTTACTAATATGTTATTTGAGTGTTTGTGTTATTGGGCCCTTGACCCCTTTTTTGCAACGCTAAATAATTTTTGAATAGAAATAACTGATTATGTTTGAAACAAGGTTATTATATAAAATAATTATCACTGAGAAAGTGCTAGTAAATGTCACAAATAATTACAAAGAAATTGCCAAGGATTTTTTTTATGTACTAAAGTAACTAAAACTGTATAGATAGACACAAAAAACTAAGAATGACAAAAATACAACAAAATTAAAAATGTTATAATCTAAAATAAAATGTAATTCAATCAAACTAAAATATCCCAGTGATACTAACAGAACACTACATTTTATTTAAAAATAAAATAAGTGTGCTAATTAGTACATAGTATATACTTCATACTTTTTTCATGATATTAGTAGAGCTGCACGATTGTGGATAAATTGGGATTCGCGTTTTTTTATTTATTTTTTTGGTTTGAAATAGAGATCACGATTCTGAATACACAACTAAACAAAATAACATGTAATTTACTGCAGATTCTGACAAAATATGAACTGCTGCAGTCTATTTAAAATAATTAATTTGGATTATTTAAAAAAAAAAATTGGTTTGAGTGAATGATTCAATGACTCACTTATAAAGACTTCACTTGTTTCATTACTGGATGAATCAGCGTTTTTGAACGAATCTCTTGAGTGAATGAATCAATGACTCACTCATAAAGACTTCACTTGTTTCATTACTGGATGAATCAGTGTTTTTGAACGAATCTCTTGAGTGAATGATTCAATCACTCACTCATAAAGACTTCACTTGTTTCATTACTGGATGAATCAGCGTTTTTGAACGAATCTCTTGAGTGAATGAATCAATGACTCACTCATAAAGACTTCACTTGTTTCATTACTGGATGAATCAGTGTTTTTGAACAAATCTCATGAGTGAATGATTCAATGACTCACTCATAAAGACTTCACTTGTTTCATTACTGGATGAACCAGCATTTTTGAATGAATCTCTTGAATGAATGATTCAATGACTCACTCATAAAGACTTCACTTGTTTCATTACTGGATGAATCAGTGTTTTTGAACAAATCTCATGAGTGAATGATTCAATGACTCACTCATAAAGACTTCACTTGTTTCATTACTGGATGAACCAGCATTTTTGAATGAATCTCTTGAATGAATGATTCAATGACTCACTCATAAAGACTTCACTTGTTTCATTACTGGATGAATCAGTGTTTTTAAACGAATCTCTTGAATGAATGATTCAATGACTCACTCATAAAGAGTTCACTTGTTTCATCACTGGATGATTCAGTGTTTTTGAACGAATCTCTTAAATGATTCAATGACTCACATTTTTAACATACTCTTGTCTCCACCTACTTGTGAATCGATGTAATTACTACAATCTTTATTTGAAGCATCAAGTTACTTTCAAAAGGTGATTTTCTCTATTTTGATCACTACTGTAGACATCAGTGTTTATATCTGAACTATGATCTTTTATCCCAGTTCTTCTGTGATATGAATGATTGTAAGACAGAAATAATGATCCTGTGTGGCTGAAGCTGTTTCATATCTATACCAATATTCTGAACATTACTACTAAAAAACACAAGCATGTATTCATATGCTAGCATGAAAACACACATCTAAATGAGGATGTCTGACAGACTTGCATTGTTTTATAGCAAGCTAATTATAATGACTTCAGACTTAGCATTTTTGCAATTTAAAGATTTAGCTCATGATCTTTTTTTTCTTTCACAAATGAGGACGTCCCCAGATTTAACATAAAAAATAAATGAATTTATTGTGTCTCTCTTTGTGCATGTGCGTGTGAATGTTTGTCAGATCTGTGCCGTTCAACCTCTGGCCTTCTGAGAACTTCACCATCTGTTGTGCTGTAAAAGTGGAGCACGTTCTGTAAATGAACTTCTCGTTCACACCAAACATCATCTTCTTTTGTGTAATCTACAGCTTTACTCTTTGTCTTTTAGCTCCTGTGTCTGTGGCCAACTCGAGCGCTGGATAAATCATCTTCAGAAACCTGAAACGCCTGCGACTCACGTCATACGGCTTTCAAAAGCAGGAACATGAAAGATTTATGAAGGAGGTGAAGTGTTGGGCGCGATTAGACGAGCTGCATTCGACCGCTGCTCGGCTCTCTTTCACCTGTGGCCCACCAGACGGCAGAACCCGTGTGTGAGCACAGGTTGAGCCCAGACATCACCAGGTAGCCTGTGTTTGTTCCTTTGTGTGTGTGTGTGTGTGTGTGTGTGTGTGTGAGTGCAGACGGGTCCCACAGGGTGAGCTACTACAGCTGTAGACAGACACCGAATTTGCTGCATCTGCTGTCCCGACATCTGCAGACTGGGCCGAAGACACATGCTTCTCTCTCAGTGTTTCAGTGGATCATGTACAGTTACACTGCATTGTTGCTCTGTACTATCTCAGGCCTGTGACTTCAGCAAAGTAATATTATAAAGGGAAATTAAATTATGATAATATAATAGAAACAGAAAAATAACAAAGCAAAAAAATTGATGCAATTGGAACATGTTTTTATGACTATATATATATATATATTATATATATATATATATATATAATATACACAGTGGGGAGAACAAGTATTTGATACACTGCCGATATTGCAGGTTTGCCCACTTACAAAGCATGTAGAGGTCTGTAATTTTTATCATAGGTACTCTTCAACTGTGAGAGACGGAATCTAAAACAAAAATCCAGAAAATCACATTGTATGATTTTAAAATAATTAATTTGCATTTTATTGCATGACATAAGTGTTTGATCACCTACCAACCAGTAAGAATTCCGGCTCTCACAGACCTGTTAGTTTTTCTTTAAGAAGCCCTCCTGTTCTCCACTCATTACCTGTATTAAATGCACCTGTTTGAACTCGTTACCTGTATAAAAGACACCTGTCCACACACTCAATCAAACAGACTCCAACCTCTCCACAATGGCCAAGACCAGAGAGCTGTGTAAGGACATCAGGGATAAAATTGTAGACCTGCACAAGGCTGGGATGGGCTACAGGACAATAGGCAAGCAGCTTGGTGAGAAGGCAACAACTGTTGGCGCAATTATTAGAAAATGGAAGAAGTTCAAGATGACGGTCAATCTCCCTCGGTCTGGGGGACCATGCAAGATCTCACCTCGTGGGGCATCAATGATCATGAGGAAGGTGAGGGATCAGCCCAGAACTACACGGCAGGACCTGGTCAATGACCCGAAGAGAGCTGGGACCACAGTCTCAAAGAAAACCATTAGTAACACACTACGCCGTCATGGATTAAAATCCTGCAGCGCACGCAAGGTCCCCCTGCTCAAGCCAGCGCATGTCCAGGCCCGTCTGAAGTTTGCCAATGACCATCTGGATGATCCAGAGGAGGAATGGGAGAAGGTCATGTGGTCTGATGAGACAAAAATAGAGCTTTTTGGTCTAAACTCCACTCGCTGTGTTTGGAGGAAGAAGAAGGATGAGTACAACCCCAAGAACACCATCCCAACCGTGAAGCATGGAGGTGGAAACATCATTCTTTGGGGATGCTTTTCTGCAAAGGGGACAGGACGACTGGACCGTATTGAGGGGAGGATGGATGGGGCCATGTATCGCAAGATCTTGGCCAACAACCTCCTTCCCTCAGTAAGAGCATTGAAGATGGGTCGTGGCTGGGTCTTCCAGCATGACAACGACCCGAAAAACACAGCCAGGGCAACTAAGGAGTGGCTCCGTAAGAAGCATCTCAAGGTCCTGGAGTGGCCTAGCCAGTCTCCAGACCTGAACCCAATAGAAAATCTTTGGAGGGAGCTGAAAGTCCGTATTGCCCAGCGACAGCCCCGAAACCTGAAGGATCTGGAGAAGGTCTGTATGGAGGAGTGGGCCAAAATCCCTGCTGCAGTGTGTGCAAACCTGGTCAAGAACTACAGGAAACGTATGATCTCTGTAATTGCAAACAAAGGTTTCTGTACCAAATATTAAGTTCTGCTTTTCTGATGTATCAAATACTTATGTCATGCAATAAAATGCAAATTAATTACTTAAAAATCATACAATGTGATTTTCTGGATTTTTGTTTTAGATTCCGTCTCTCACAGTTGAAGAGTACCTATGATAAAAATTACAAACTTCTACATGCTTTGTAAGTGGGCAAACCTGCAAAATCGGCAGTGTATCAAATACTTGTTCTCCCCACTGTATGTATGTATATGTGTATATATATATATATATATATATATATTATTATATACTTTATATGAAAAAATATACATTAAATACACACACATATACACTGTATATATAATATTTTAATGTGTGTGTGTGTGTGTGTATATATATATATATATATATATATATATATATATATATATATATATATATATATATATATATAAATAAAACTTTATGTACTAAAATAACTAAAACTGAAATAAAAATGTAAAACTATATAGGCATGAGAAAACAAAAACAAAATTACTAAAGCTTTAACGAACATTAAAATAAAAATGCGAAATATAAGAATAAAAACAAATTCAAAATATTAATAAAAACTATCATAACACAGGCTCTTTTGGACTACAGAAAAACACCAGTTTAGTATCCACCAAAAAAATATTTGATTAACATATTTTGGAGGATATATAAAAGGAAGGAATGTCAAATTAAATTAATGTTTCTGTGTGTGTGTGTGTGTATATATATATATATATATATATATATATATATATATATACATACACACTGAACAAAATTATAAACGCAACACTTTTGTTTTTGCCCCCATTTTTCATGAGCTGAACTCAAAGATCTAAGACTTTTTCTATGTACACAAAAGGCCTATTTCTCTCAAATATTGTTCACAAATCTGTCTAAATCTGTGTTAGTGAGCACTTCTCCTTTGCCGAGATATGCCACACCTGTGAGGTGGATGGATTATCAAGATGCTGATTAGACAGCATGATTATTGCACAGGTGTGCCTTAGGCTGGCCACAATAAAAAGCCACTCTAAAATGTGCAGTTTTACTGTATTCGGGGGGTCAGAAAAAGTCAATATCTGGTGCGACCACCATTTGCCTCACGCAGTGCAACACATCTCCTTCGCATAGAGTTGATCAGGTTGTTGATTGTGGCCTTTGGGATGTTGGTCCACTCCTCTTCAATGGCTGTGCGAAGTTGCTGGATATTGGCAGGAACTGGAACACGCTGTCGTATACGCCGATCCAGAGCATCCCAAACATGCTCAATGGGTGAAATGTCCGGTGAGTATGCTGGCCTTGCAAGAACTCGGATGTTTTCAGCTTCCAGGAATTGTGTACAGATCCTTGCAACATGGGGCCGTGCATTATCATGCTGCAACATGAGGTGATGGTCGTGGATGAATGGCACAACAATAGGCCTCAGGATCTCGTCACGGTATATCTGTGCATTCAAAATGCCATCAATAAAATCCACCTGTGTTCGCTGTCCATAACGTACGTCTGCCCATACCATAACCCCACCGCCACCATGGACCACTCGATCCACAACGTTGACATCAGCAAAGCGCTCACCCACATGACGCCATACATGCTGTCTGCCATCTGCCCTGTACAGTGAAAACTGGGATTCATCCGTGAAGAGAACACCTCTCCAAAGTGCAGACGCCATCGAATGTGAGCATTTGCCCACTCGAGTCGTTTACGATGACGAACTGCAGTCAGGTCGAGACCCCGATGAGGACGACGAGCATGCAGATGAGCTTCCCTGAGACGGTTTCTGACAGTTTGTGCAGAAATTCTTTGGTTATGCAAACCGATAGTTGCAGCATGATAATGCACGGCCCCATGTTGCAAGGATCTGTACACAATATCCCAGTTCTTGCATGGCCAGCATACTCACCGGACATGTCACCCATTGAGCATGTTTGGGATGCTCTGGATCGGCGTATACGACAGCGTGTTCCAGTTCCTGCTAATATCCAGCAACTTCGCACAGCCATTGAAGAGGAGTGGACCAACATCCCACAGGCCACAATCAACAACCTGATCAACTCTATGCGAAGGAGATGTGTTGCACTGCGTGAGGCAAATGGTGGTCGCACCAGATATTGACTTTTTTTCTGACCCCCCAGGACCCCCCCAATACAGTAAAACTGCACATTTTAGAGTGTCCTTTTATTGTGGCCAGCCTAAGGCACACCTGTGCAATAATCAGGCTGTCTAATCAGCATCTTGATATGCCACACCTGTGAGGTGGATGGATTATCTCGGCAAAAGAGAAGTGCTCACTAACACAGATTTAGACAGATTTGTGAACAATATTTGAGAGAAATACACCTTTTGTTTACATAGAAAAAGTCTTAGATCTTTGAGTTCAGCTCATGAAAAAACAAAAGTGTTGCATTTATAATTTTGTTCAGTGTTTTTTATATATATATATATATATGTATATGTGTGTGTATATGTGTATATGTATGTGTCTGTGTGTATATATATATATATATATATACACTCACCTAAAGGATTATTAGGAACACCTGTTCAATTTCTCATTAATGCAATTATCTAATCAACCAATCACATGGCAGTTGCTTCAATGCATTTAGGGGTGTGGTCCTGGTCAAGACAATCTCCTGAACTCCAAACTGAATGTCAGAATGGGAAAGAAAGGTGATTTAAGCAATTTTGAACGTGGCATGGTTGTTGGTGCCAGACGGGCCGGTCTGAGTATTTCACAATCTGCTCAGTTACTGGGATTTTCACGCACAACCATTTCTAGAGTTTACAAAGAATGGTGTGAAAAGGGAAAAACATCCAGTATGCGGCAGTCCTGTGGGCGAAAATGCCTTGTTGATGCTAGAGGTCAGAGGAGAATGGGCCGACTGATTCAAGCTGATAGAAGAGCAACTTTGACTGAAATAACCACTCGTTACAACCGAGGTATGCAGCAAAGCATTTGTGAAGCCACAACACGCACAACCTTGAGGCGGATGGGCTACAACAGCAGAAGACCCCACCGGGTACCACTCATCTCCACTACAAATAGGAAAAAGAGGCTACAATTTGCACGAGCTCACCAAAATTGGACAGTTGAAGACTGGAAAAATGTTGCCTGGTCTGATGAGTCTCGATTTCTGTTGAGACATTCAGATGGTAGAGTCAGAATTTGGCGTAAATGGAATGAGAACATGGATCCATCATGCCTTGTTACCACTGTGCAGGCTGGTGGTGGTGGTGGTGGTGTAATGGTGTGGGGGATGTTTTCTTGGCAAACTTTAGGCCCCTTAGTGCCAATTGGGCATCGTTTAAATGCCACGGCCTACCTGAGCATTGTTTCTGACCATGTCCATCCCTTTATGACCACCATGTACCCATCCTCTGATGGCTACTTCCAGCAGGATAATGCACCATGTCACAAAGCTCGAATCATTTCAAATTGGTTTCTTGAACATGACAATGAGTTGACTGTACTAAAATGGCCCCCACAGTCACCAGATCTCAACCCAATAGAGCATCTTTGGGATGTGGTGGAACGGGAGCTTCGTGCCCTGGATGTGCATCCCACAAATCTCCATCAACTGCAAGATGCTATCCTATCAATATGGGCCAACATTTCTAAAGAATGCTTTCAGCACCTTGTTGAATCAATGCCACGTAGAATTAAGGCAGTTCTGAAGGCGAAAGGGGGTCAAACACAGTATTAGTATGGTGTTCCTAATAATCCTTTAGGTGAGTGTATATATATATATATATATATATATATATATATATATATATATACATACACTCATACACACACACACATATACTGTATATAAACATGTGTAAATATGAAAAACAAAAAATATATTTGTGTGTGTGTGTATAGACAGTGAGGAGAGTCAGTTATTTTAGTATTGCTGTAATTATCATTTTACA
>CM077183.1:1790931-1830931 GCA_039654105.1 Coreius guichenoti
AGACTCACTCACTCACACAAAAACACACACTCTCTCTCTCACACACACACACACACACACACACACACACTCACTCACACAAAAACTCACTCAATCACTCTCTCTCACACACACACACACACACACACACACACAGACACACACTCTCTCACCAGACACTCACTCACACACACAGACACACACTCTCTCACAGACACACTCACTCACTCACAGACACACACTCACTCACTCACTCACACAAAAACACACACTCACTCTCTCTCACACACACACTCACACACACTCAAACACACACTCTCACAGACACACGCTCACTCACTCACACAAAAACACACACACACACTCTCTCACAGACACACACTCAGACACTCACTCACTCACACACACTCACACGCATGCATGCACGCACTCACACACACACAATCACACAAAAACACACACTCTCTCTCTCTCACACACACACATACACACACACACTCTCTCACCATACA
Source organism: Coreius guichenoti (assembly GCA_039654105.1). Classification (NCBI taxonomy): domain Eukaryota; kingdom Metazoa; phylum Chordata; class Actinopteri; order Cypriniformes; family Gobionidae; genus Coreius; species Coreius guichenoti. The sequence continues at coordinate 1,791,423 of CM077183.1, forward strand.
CACACTCAAACACACACTCTCTCACAGACACACACTCTCTCACAGACTCTCTCACAGACACACACTCACTCACTCACACAAAAACACACACTCACTCTCTCTCTCACACACACACACACACACACACACACACACACACACACACTCACAGACACACGCTCACTCACTCACACAAAAACACACACACACACTCTCTCACAGACACACACTCAGACACTCACTCACACACACATACACACTGGCACGCACACACACTCTCACACGCATGCATGCACGCACTCACACACACAATCACACACACTCACACTCTCACTCTCTCTCTCTCTCTCACACACACACACACACACTCTCACACACAAACAGCAGCTCTGAACATCAGAAAAGCCAAACGTCACACACTTTAGTGCTCACACACATGTTGTCTGTGTGTACGTTTACATGCTCTCTTACAGATCAGGAATTTCAGATGTTGAGTATCGATTGACTAGGGAAAAAATGCAATACAAATAATGAAAATAATCCGATAAGTTTATAAAAACAAACAAATCATGCGTCCACTAATGCACTTACAGTGGAAGTCAATGGAGCAAGAAACATGCAGCTTGTATGTTTGTCAAAGTGCTTGTATGAATCACACAAAGTGTGTTATTTCAGCTTTAAATGGTCTTAATCATCCTTTTGTGATCTACTGTTCTAGGTGGATAAACTCACCAACCCATTAAATGGATGTTTCTCAATGTAAACAGTCCTAATGTGTACTCATAATGTGTTGGATATCAAGCATCTACAAGGTCAGTAAATAATAATATCACACAAATATCATGTTAAAGTCTTGTCGTTATGCTCTTAAAACATGTACATTTTAATGCAATCTCTTGCCTCAGTTTTTGTAAGTTGTAATTGCATTACTGTACATGTGATTTATGATTGTTAATGTAAAGTGTTACCAGTCTGGAACGACATGAGGGTAAGTAATGGAAATTTTCATTTAGTAAACTCCTTAAAAAAGCAGATTATATTCACTATAGTATCTCTCTAATGGAGAAAAAATGGTATTCGGGGGGAAAAGGAGCGAGAAACACACTGTGACAGATCATATGATCTCCTCTCACTTTCAAACACCTGTGAAAGAGTGTGTGTGTGTGTGTGTGTGAGTTCTTTAGCGTAGCATTTAGCCTGAATCTGACAGGGTGCTAAGAGCGGCTGTTTTTACCTCCAGCGAAACACACAGCGAGAGAAAGATGTGGAAGTGAAGATGGCAGCGGAGCAGTTTTGGCAGGGCTAGCAGATCTTAGTGCTAAATTGTAGCAGTGACGTGACGCTGTGTAATGTGTGAGCTTACGTGAGCCGCCAAATCAGCGTCCACTGAGAAACATGCGTCCAGGCTACAGCCGCGCGGGATCTTTACTCTAGAACAGTGGAAATAAGTCTTTGTTTTGTCTTTTAATGTCGCAGCATTATATGAATCAGGTTATTTAGATATGTGTCTGTCGTTATGGTGTAATCTCTTTTTGATTACACCAGCGTTTCTGTAACTCGAACGGTAAAGCATCACCAAAGTCATGGAATCGATTGCATTAACTAATAAAAAAAAGAATAAAATGTCTCACTTTGGATGAAATTGTTTGCCAAATATGTCAATTTAAAGATAGACCCACCCAACAACAACAACAAACAACAATCTGAACCTGAGTTAAAGGGATAGTTCACCCAAAAATGAATCATTTACTCACCCCAGGGGCGGTTCTAGACCCTTTTTAGGGGGGCTGTCTGTCATTTCAGCCCCCCTAAAACTATCAGCTATCAAAATGTATTATTTATTTATTTATTAAAATAAAAATGAAAATAACTAAAAATGACAGGACATGTCGATAAGAAAAATACCTATTTTTTCCGAGAGTTTTAAGTTTTTATTATCGTTGCTATTCTGTGCGTGCGTGATAGCCCACCGTTAGAAGTGGGCAAACACACACTCTCTCACAGACACACACTCACTCACACAAAAACACACACTCACTCTCTCTCTCACACACACACACACACACTCTCACACATACTCAAACACACACTCTCACAGACACACGCTCACTCACTCACACTAAAACACACACACTCTCTCTCACAGACACACACTCACTCACAGACACACACTCACTCAAACACACACTCTCTCACAGACACTCACTCGAGGCGGGAGACGATGTCAAAAAATCACTTTCATGAGACGTTTCGTGACGTCATAGAAGGTATTTTCTATGATTTTTTGAATTGTTTAACTTGCATTAATGCATGTAATCTGTACAATGTCTACGGAAATTTGCCATGATATGAAACATCAAACTAGAAACTAATTTAGTTTACAATTAAGTATTCGTAATTGTTTTAATTTAGTTAAATCGTGGTGGCTATGATTTACTAAAAATGAGGGAATAAGTTGTGAGAACGAATCTTCGTACTGTAGTTAAAACGGCAGTAGCTATGTAACTTTTTTGTGTTCAAAATGTACACTCATAAATCCATTGTCTTATCCTGAATCACTACGGTACACATATAATAAGTGTTTATATTCGGACTATTTTAGTCCGGTTCGGGTCGCACCGCTGCGGAGGAGCACAGGACCTGCGTGACTGTCATAGACATAAACAGAGAGAAGTAGCTCCGGCTGCAAGTTCTTCCGCAAGACACATGCAGTTCTGTTTACAGCGCCAAAAGTTACGGACTGCAGCTTTAATAATCATCATTCAGTTTATAATTCATCATGCTTGGTCACGCTTTGCAAACTGAAGCAATTTAGTTTTTTGTTGACTGTCATAAAATAATACATTTCTTGAATACAAAGTCTATATTTGTTGCATTTAGTTAGCTAACAGTAATACTGGTTGATGATAATAATGAGATGGTGACTAACTATTGTCAGGCTAAAAAGACTAACACTAGAGTGAAATTTCATGATTGTCAAAACCAACTTTGGTAGCTACTACAGAAAAAAAATATTAATGCAAATAAATAATTTATTCATAAATAAATTTAAAAATAATAGCCTTGGTTTAAATAAACAAGTAAATATGACTGAAAGATAAAAATAAAGACTTTATAAGCAATAAAGACTGCAAAGTTTTTAGTTATAGGTTTGTTTAAGCTAAAGTAATTCAGCCATGAGCACTGATTCTGTCTTTATCTTGTGCACAGAGATTACATTGGTTCTTCACATATGTGATTTATATTTGCTATCGACATTCTGCTTCCCTCAGTAAGAGCACTGAAGATGGGTCGTGGCTGGGTCTTCCAGCATGACAACGACCTGAAACACACAGCCAGGGCAACTAAGGAGTGGCTCCGTAAGAAGCATCTCAAGGTCCTGGAGTGGCCTAGCCAGTCTCCAGACCTGAACCCAATAGAAAATCTTTGGAGGGAGCTGAAAGTCCGTATTGCCCAGCGACAGCCCCGAAACCTGAAGGATCTGGAGAAGGTCTGTATGGAGGAGTGGGCCAAAATCCCTGCTGCAGTGTGTGCAAACCTGGTCAAGAACTACAGGAAACGTATGATCTCTGTAATTGCAAACAAAGGTTTCTGTACCAAATATTAAGTTCTGCTTTTCTGATGTATCAAATACTTATGTCATGCAATAAAATGCAAATTAATTATTTAAAAATCATACAATGTGATTTTCTGGATTTTTGTTTTAGATTCTGTCTCTCACAGTTGAAGTGTTCCTATGATAAAAATTACAGACTTCTACATGCTTTGTAAGTGGTCAAACCTGCAAAATCGGCAGTGTATCAAATACTTGTTCTCCCCACTGTACCTAATAAAGTGGCCGGTGAGTGTGTATTTATCACAGTCACCACAGTTTTCTGGAATGCATTGACCTGCGGTGCGACACTCAGACATGTTGCATCTTTAAAGCTGATTGATTTTATAGGTTGTGATTTCCCTCCCTGCGGCCCAGTGGCGAGAGAGCACAGATCCTGAAACCACGTTTACTACCGCGTGTGTTTTTACGCCTGTCAGGGGCCGTTAGTCTTCTCAGATAACAACAATCTCCACTTTTTTTCAAAGTGATGTTTTATTCATGACCGATAAGAATCCAAGAAACGCAAGAGAGAAAGATAACAGAGACACAGGGAAAGAGAAAGAGAGAGAGATTGAGCTGCTCATATGTTAGTAATGATCCGTAATTAATGCTGACAGAAATAATAATCCTCTCAAGAATTCAGGTCATTTTCTGTCCTAAATGCATGTTTAACCCTTTTAACATAATCTGATTACACTAAAACTATTCTGTCCTCTACAGTGTTATTTGCCAAATACCTTAATGTGCCTCATTATGCTTTTTTTTCCGATTATTACTTTTCATGTAGTGTGTAATAGTCTCAAAGTGCAGATAAATGGAGTTTTTGTCTACTAAAAGAAAGAAGTGAGTCTGAAACGCCTGAAATGAATCGTCAGTAATTCAGTCTCACTTCCTGCTGAACCTACTAGTTTGTAACTAATTTGCATAATGCCCACCTCTGGTCTTGATTGGCTGAACAGCGTCTCTTTGCCCCGGCCTGAAACACTCAAGCTCAAGCCTCCATTACTAGCTCTAAAATGGCGTTTTGGAATGGAAGGACCTAAATAGGACCAAAAAATCTACACTCTACACTCTAGGTTGGTCCCCTAAAGGTCCTCCAAACGTTATGGGAATGTAGTGTGGAGACCTAGAGGGAACGTCCTATAGTAATGGTCCCCTAAACATTCCCAGAACGTCCTGAATGTTCCCTGAAGGTCCACCAAATAACGTCCCCCAACCCTTTAAAGAACTCCACATCATCACCGTCTCTGGACGCTGTGAGAAAAGAGCTGATGCTGTAATGGATATTATGAGACAATTAAAGTGTTTTTGACTTTGGATGCATGTAAACCTGTTGTAGGAGATCAGAACAACATCAGAAGACGTTAAAATAGCATAATAGGGCACTTTAAAATGGTATTTGTTTGCATTTGCTACACAAACTTGCCATTAACATTGGTTGGCATGTTTCATAACAAATGCAACAAATTAAATTATAATAAGTAATATATTTTTATTGCAGGATTAACAGAGTTATATTACTACGTGTAACATATAATTTGTATTGTTAAATAAAACAGAAAAGTAAATTAAAGTGATCTGGTTGTTATATTGGTGGTGTTATAGGTAAATAATGATCAAAAATGCAGTCTATTCCTCATAAAAAAACTAATATATGACTTCAGTAATGCAAAATATGTGTGAACTTGTATTGTTTTCATATTATGCTGTTTTTTTTTTTCTTTGACAGAATTAATCTCCATCTGCTTTTTGTCAAGTAAAGACAAAGGAAGAAAATAATCTCTTGTGAGTGCACATCATTTTAATGATATTTATCACAAGTACTATTCATATTTATGTATAAAGCCTTGTTTTAACGTCACATGTTTACAGCGGGAAGCAGAAGCTGGTGTGTGTTTGAGACGATCTCCTGTCAGACATCTGACGTGGCTATAAATACAGGCTGAGTGCTTCTGGGTCAGGTGGAGCGTGACCTTTGACCTGCAGGTGTGTGTTCTGCCACTCATTTAGAAACACATGTTCTGTGCAGAAAAACTCTCTCTTTCTCCTTTGATCTAAACTAGATTTTAAGTTTATATTTCAATAATTTAACACGTTCGCATGTAAAAACCATGACAAATAACCAATTTCAGATGTAACAAGGAAATAATGCATTTTAATATACATAATGAATGCATTATAAGGCTATAAGTAAAGTGTTAACTTTATATATTTATTTTAAATTTAATTTATTAGCTTTTCTGCAACTCATGCACCCCAGTTTGGGAAACCCTGCGGTGTATGGAGACCGGGGCTAGTTGTCACACACTGCAAAAATGATTTTATTCCTCAGTATTTTTGTTTTGTTTTGACATTCTGAAATCAAGATAAATTTACTTGAGAATGTGAAACTTGTTTTCCGAAAAACTGAGTTTAAGCTTAAAAAAAATATATGCTAATGGGGTTAGTAAAGATAGAAAAATAAACTTTATTTTATTACATTATTATTTTTTTTATTTTTTTTTACAAAATATATGGACCAATCCTGTTATGAAGTAGATGTTCTTGTCTTAATATACTGGTAAAATATTATTATTATTATTATTATCATTATTATTATTTATTTTTTTTAAAAATTATATGGATCAATCCTGTTATGGAGTACAGTTTCTTGTCTTAATATACTGGTAAAATATTATTATTATTATCATTATTATTATTTTTTTTTTTTTACAAACTACATGGGTCAGTCCTGTTATGAAGTACTTTTTTTTTTTTTTTTGGTCTTAATTTACTGGTAAAATATAATTTTTTTTTTTTTTACAAAATATGTGGGTCAATCCTGTTATTAGGTGCATTTTCTTGTCTTAAAATACTTGTAAAGAAGGAAAATGTATCCAAATTAAGTGAATTTAAGCTTAAAACAAGAACAAATATCTGCCAGTGGGGTCAGAAAAATATACTTCATTCAAAGTGAAAATAACTTTATTTTTCTGACTCCATTTTTTCTTGTTTTAAGCAAAAACTCACTTCATTCAGGACATTTTTCTTAGACAAAAGACTTAATATCTTGAGTCATTTTGCTTCTTGATTTAAGTACGTTTAGATATTTGTGCTGGAAAACAAGACAAAAATAGTGCATGATGTTTTTTCTAATATTTTTTCCTGGGTGTTAATGTTAGAAATAATCAATATAGAAATAGATGTTTGGGGAAAAGAAATAGTAAAGCGTGTGACAACTAGCCCCGTTCTCCGCTCTCATGTGACTCCCAGCATTTTCAAGAGTTTGACAGAATCCGTGTCAGAGCTGCAGATCCGTCAGCGTCGGTAGATCTGAATTCAGCACATCTTGTAATGGCTCTTATGTGGACACTCTTAGCGATGAAAGCAGGCCAGATCAAAGAAAGCTCGTAATGGTGTGAAGCAGTGCGCACTACAAAGCAGCGCACTAATAAGGGAAGTTGAGAAGAGCCCTTGACCGTGTGCAGATGCTGCCCGGGCACACGCGTGCCACACAACACGCCACAAGTGCCTCTTCACGCCAACTCCTGCCCCGACTGAATATTAAACAGACACGTGACGGATCTCTCGCTCGAGATGACCGGGGAGTTATTTCTGTGCAAAACAACTGCAGAAAGTGCATCTCGTGAGGTCTGTTCGTGATCTACAGCTGCTGCTGTCTGAAGCCTGACATCCAAACTCACGTCACAACTCAGTTTAAATGCTCTTAAACGCTGGAATTGATTTGTTTGTGTATTTAAAGCATTATATTAACATTAGCATTAGGGCTGGGTATTGACACAAATTTCACGATTCGATTCGATTTCCATTCACAAGCTTTCGATTACGATTCGATTCGATTTGTTTTTTGAAATATAAACATTTAAATGGTGGCAGTCATAAAAACTTGACGGATTTATTCAAACATGCATTAATATTGAAGAACATTAAAAATTATAATAAATAGCCTATGTAATGTGGTGCATATATTTATCAAAATGCTCCTCTCTAGAGTTCATTTTTTCCAGCTGACTATGAGTTTATGGACACTGATGGTTTTTCTGAGGTAAATGTGACATGTATTGTTCACAAGCTGTTTTACTGACGTCTTTCTGTGTTGAAACACTGATTGAACGATTCCATGTGACGTGATAAAGATTTCCGTTTCACATTGTATGATTTTTAAATAATTAATTTGCATTTTATTGCATGACATAAGTATTTGATCACCTACCAACCAGTAAGAATTCCGGCTCTCACAGACCTGTTAGTTTTTCTTTAAGAAGCCCTCCTGTTCTCCACTCATTACCTGTATTAACTGCACCTGTTTGAACTCGTTACCTGTATAAAAGACACCTGTCCACACACTCAATCAAACAGACTCCAACCTGTTCCTTTCTGCTCAGATGCAGACGCAGGAGATGATCAGCGCTGCCGCTTCTCTTGAGCTGAGCTGCTCTACTGTGATCTGTACACCACATTAAATCGCGCCAAAACTCTATTGATTTTAAAATTTCGTAATAAAATGGACGTAATTTGAAATCTGAGAATTTGTATCTTATCAAAAGTAGCAAAGCACAAAGATTATTGCGATTTATTGGATGGGAGGCGCGCTACAATGTTCCATTCATTCCTCAGCTGAAAACAGGATGACTCAACGATTCTTGGGATTTAAGAATTGGTTCGTAAAAATGAGATCGATATTTTTTTTACCCAGCCCTAATTAGCATACATCTAAGCAAGCAACTATACTCTTAAGTAATGGACCAGTCCTGTTATGAAGTACATTTTCTTGTCTTAATATACTGGCAAATATTAAAAACATTATTTTTGACAAAATATATGGATCAGTCCTGTTATGAAGAAAAAAAAATCTTAATATAATGGTAAAATATTAAAAACATCATTTTTATTATTATTATTATTATTTTTTTTTTTTTTTTTACAAAATATATAGATCAGTCCTGTTATGAAGTTCATTTTCTTGTCTTAATATACTGGCAAACATTAAAATTAAATTAATATTATTATTATTATTATTATTATTATTTATTTATTTATTTTATTATTATTTTTTTTTACAAAATATATGGATCAATTCTGTTAGGAAGTATATATTTTTTCTTAATACATTGGTAAAATATAAAAAAAGTTTTTTTTTTTTGTTTTTTACAAAATAAATGGATCAATTCTGTTAAGTACATTTTCTTGTCATAATACACTGGCAAAATATTATTATTATTATTAATTATTATTATTATTTTTTTTTTTTACACAATATATGGATCAATCCTTTTATGTACATCTTGTCTTAATATACTGGCGCAAAATTTTGACTGACTTTTCATTTTCAGTGCGTGAGATTGTCCTGTTTTGTTGTTGCCGGTATGCCGGAGCATGAGCTCTTGAAGCTCCGCCCTCTTCTTGAAAGGGGGCGGGGAGCACCAGCACATTTGTATTTAAAGGGACACACAAAAACAGCACGTTTTTGCTCACCCCCAAAAAGTGGCAATTTTAACATGCTATAAAATATAAATTGAGCGGAAACTTCACATACACACTGTGGGGAGATCAGAGACTTATTTTACACCCTGTAAACAGGGGCATTATAGGTTGGCTTGGTTCTACACTAACACTAACACTACTCGTTACCTGTATATTATTTATTTATTTATTTATTTATTAATTAATTTTTTATATATATATATATTTTTTTTTAATATAAAATATATGGATTCAGTGCTGTTATGAAATACATTTTTCTTAATTCAATGCTAAAATATTAAAAACATATTTATTTTACAAAATATATGGATCAGTCCTGTAATGAAGTACATTTTCTTGTCTTAATATACTGGTAAATTAATATATTTTTTTTATATATTTATTTTTACAAAATATATGGGTAAATTCTGTTATGAAATACATTTCCCTTGTCTCAATATACTGGTAAAATATTAAAAACATTTTTAAGATATAAGTCATATTAATTAGGTTTCTTTTATCTCAGTTGCAAGAACATGGGGAGGATTTTGCATCATTTGTCATGACGTCTAACATGAAAAACTTTATTCAGAAACTAAATATGGAACGCCTTATATTGTTCATTTATAGTTTTTCTTGTGTCCACAGTTTCACTTCAGAGAGAGAGAGAGAGAGCTTGCATTTGCGTTGCCCTTAAAATTCCTGTCCCTTTTATTTGAAGAATAGCAGCAAACTTTTTCCCTGTGCTCAGAGATTTCTGTTCCCTTTCCTCTGAAAACAGTAAGTCATCTTTGTTTTTGATAAAGAAGGTGGAAATGAACATGTAGTTTGATTGATGTTTGTTACACGGTCGGATCACAGTTGAGCGTGTATCACGATACATCATTTTCACACACACACACCTGCACGGCTCTCTCTGTGCAGCTCCACGCGACAGCAGAATAATTCCTGATTTATGAGGCTTGTAGCCGTGCAGCTTCAGAATAATCCAGAGATTAATTAACGCTCGTTCGTTGTGTTCTGATCGTCAGAACCGGGAGGGATTTTCAGGGCCAATGTCACACTAACACTACAGGATCCCTCACATTTAACCTCCAGTGTGAGGGATCTCTAAACTCTCTCTAACACAATATACACAGAAACAGATCAAATGAATTTACATGTGCAAGAATGCAAATGCACAAGCGAATAAAATCATGGATACATTTAATTGAATTCTGCATTGAAGTTTGCATGAAATCTAATTTCGAAAGTCTTACTGTGAATAATTCATCAGTGCATGTTTCGTTTTTAAATATTTTTTGACCTCATAATATTTAATAAAAATGTAATTACTGAATCTGACATATACAGGACTTCTCCAATCATTTAGTGCGTTTAAACTCCGCCCCTGCAAGCTCACGCTCATTTGCATACACGTCTGAGAGCCACGCACCAATCAGCAACTGATGTGTAGAACCAAGCCAACCTATAATGCCCCTGTTTACAGGGTGTAAAATAAGTCTCTGATCTCCCCACAGTGTGTATGTGAAGTTTCCGCTCAATTTATATTTTATAGCATGTTAAAATTGCCACTTTTTGGGGGTGAGCAAAAACGTGCTGTTTTTGTATGTCCCTTTAAATACAAATGTGCTGGTGCTCCCCGCCCCCTTTCAAGAAGAGGGCGGAGCTTCAAGAGCTCATGCTCCGGCATACCGGCAACAACAAAACAGGACAATCTCACGCACTGAAAATGAAAAGTCAGTCATCTGACTGTACTGTGCATAATAAATGCGCGTTTATGAATTATGCAGATGGTTAGCATGGTGGGATAAAAAATAATGGCATACAGTGGGGAGAACAAGTATTTGATACACTGCCGATATTGCAGGTTTGCCCACTTACAAAGCATGTAGAGGTCTGTAATTTTTATCATAGGTACTCTTCAACTGTGAGAGACGGAATCTAAAACAAAAATCCAGAAAATCACATTGTATGATTTTTTTTTTAAAGTAATTAATTTGCATTTTATTGTATGACATAAGTATTTGATCACCTACCAACCAATAAGAATTCCGGCTCTCACAGACCTGTTAGTTTTTCTTTAAGAAGCCCTCCTGTTCTCCACTCATTACCTGTATTAACTGCACCTGTTTGAACTCGTTACCTGTATAAAAGACACCTGTCCACACACTCAATCAAACAGACTCCAACCTCTCCACAATGGCCAAGACCAGAGAGCTGTGTAAGGACATCAGGGATAAAATTGTAGACCTGCACAAGGCTGGGATGGGCTACAGGACAATAGGCAAGCAGCTTGGTGAGAAGGCAACAACTGTTGGCGCAATTATTAGAAAATGGAAGAAGTTCAAGATGACCGTCAATCTCCCTCGGTCTGGGGCACCATGCAAGATCTCACCTCGTGGGGCGTCAATGATCATGAGGAAGGTGAGGGATCAGCCCAGAACTACACGGCAGGACCTGGTCAATGACCTGAAGAGAGCTGGGACCACAGTCTCAAAGAAAACCATTAGTAACACACTCGGCCGTCATGGATTAAAATCCTGCAGCACACGCAAGGTCCCCCTGCTCAAGCCAGCGCATGTCCAGGCCCGTCTGAAGTTTGCCAATGACCATCTGGATGATCCAGAGGAGGAATGGGAGAAAGTCATGTGGTCTGATGAGACAAAAATAGAGCTTTTTGGTCTAAACTCCACTCGCCGTGTTTGGAGGAAGAAGGATGAGTACAACCCCAAGAACACCATCCCAACCGTGAAGCATGGAGGTGGAAACATCATTTTTTTGGGGATGCTTTTCTGCAAAGGGGACAGGACGACTGCACCATATTGAGGGGAGGATGGATGGGGCCATGTATCGTGAGATCTTGGCCAACAACCTCCTTCCCTCAGTAAGAGCACTGAAGATGGGTCGTGGCTGGGTCTTCCAGCATGACAACGACCCGAAACACACAGCCAGGGCAACTAAGGAGTGGCTCCGTAAGAAGCATCTCAAGGTCCTGGAGTGGCCTAGCCAGTCTCCAGACCTGAACCCAATAGAAAATCTTTGGAGGGAGCTGAAAGTCCGTATTGCCCAGCGACAGCCCCGAAACCTGAAGGATCTGGAGAAGGTCTGTATGGAGGAGTGGGCCAAAATCCCTGCTGCAGTGTGTGCAAACCTGGTCAAGAACTACAGGAAACATATGATCTCTGTAATTGCAAACAAAGGTTTCTGTACCAAATATTAAGTTTTGCTTTTCTGATGTATCAAATACTTATGTCATGCAATAAAATGCAAATTAATTACTTAAAAATCATACAATGTGATTTTCTGGATTTTTGTTTTAGATTCCGTCTCTCACAGTTGAAGAGTACCTATGATAAAAATTACAGACTTCTACATGCTTTGTAAGTGGGCAAACCTGCAAAATCGGCAGTGTATCAAATACTTGTTCTCCCCACTGTATTTTAATTTTTTTTTTAAACAATTCATTTTTGTATGCATTTGTTTATATTTTAATTTAATTTATTATTTTTAAACAATTCATTTTTTGCATGCATTTATTTATATATATATATATTTTTTTAACAATTCATTTTTGCATGCATTTGTTTATATTTTAATTAAATTTTTTTTCTTTTTTTAAAACAATTAATTTGTGCATGCATTTGTTTTTTTTTTTTTTTTTTTTTTTTTTTTTTAACAGTCTTAAAAGTCTTAATTTGACCTTCCACAATTTAATGCCTTAAAGTTCAATACCATGGCATTACATTAGGGACATTTCTGCTATGCAGAATCCAAAGTAAATCAAAAGTAGGTCAGAACACTTAAAGGAATATTTCATCCAAAAATGAAAATTCTGTCGTCATTTACTCACTCTAATGTCGTTCCAAACCCGTAAGACCTTCGTCTTCATATAAAGCGATCGGGTCTCTTCAGAAAATTTGGAATAAACCACTCGATTCATATGGATTTGTTTTAGGATCTCTTTATGAACTTTAAGCGTCAGTGGAAGTTGCTTAGACTGTCAATGGAGGGACAGAAATCTTTCCCATTTCATTAAAAATATCTTCATTTGTATTTCGAAGATGAATGAGAGTCAGTAAAATTTAATTTAGCATAAAAGCAGAGTCCAGAAAAAAATAAAAATAAATCAGATTTCATAGGGCCCTAATTGCAAAATTAAATTGCATGCACTGCAGAAAATGTTTTGTTTTCCAGTACAAATTCTAAACATCCTTAAATCAAGAAACATGTAATGACATGCAAAATGAAGAAATTAAGTTTCGTTTTCTGAGAAATTGAACAAAATTAAGTGAGTTTATGCTTAAAACAGGAACAAATATCTGTCATTGGGTATGAAAATTACTTACATTTGAATAAGGTTGATTTTTATGAACACATTAGCAGATATTTGTTCTTGCTTTAATCATAAAATCACTTTCACAAGATTTCCCAAGATTTCTTAATTTTACAAAAAAATAGCTTAAAGATAATTAAGTTATGGAGATCTGTTGGAAATTGTATTTTCAAACTTTGAAGTGTCACTAATACAACTCATTGTGAACATATTGACATATTGTTCCCTTCAATTTATTCCTTAAATTTTCTTTAATTGGTCTTAAAAGGGTCTTAAATTTACCTTCATAAAACCTGCAGAAACCCAAAAAATCATTTGTGCATGCATTTATTTTATATTTAATTTTTTGAACAACAATTAATTTGTCTTGTCGGATCAAATTTTTATGCGCATTTTTGGAATTTATGCGCATCATGCCGTTTTTTCCGCCATTTAATGTGATATCCCAATATGCGCATAAAATCATAGCTACTGTAATGCTCATCCTGGATCATTGCATTATTGATTAATTCCAGCATAAAAACTTATTTGTGGAATTCCTCAGAACTGGTTGGGTCTAATTAAACTGAACCCAGATCAGCAGTCGTGAGTCAGATGCATGACTGTAAACAGAAGCCATCACATTGGCTCTTTTATCAGGACTAATAGTAGCGCTTTGGTGACGCTCGCTCATGGCAGGCCTATATTTCAAAGCACTGGCCACAGGCTCTGTGTGTAGATAACAAGCTTTTCCCTCGCAGACATAATTACCCAACTATTTACAGGAAACAGCCTCTGTATGCCCATCCACACCATCCAAATGATTATTAATGCAAGCTATAATATTATAGTCCATTAATTTATCTTAAGATTTGTATCGCTGTGTGGTTATTATTAGAAACGCGGCGAGATCTTTTCCACCTTCCACATGCATTCACACACCGAGCATCTGAATTACACAAAGCATTTTCAGTTTAGCTTGATTCTTTTGCATTGCCATTGTTTTCATAAGTATAACATCGAGTTTTCAGAGTTTAAATGAGATTTTCTTTATCGGCAATTCAATTCAAAGCGGTTGAAAACATGCAATTAACTTTGGCACTATTTTGATTTTACTCAAGATTCATTGCTGCTAAGTTTTCCGTTTAGTGGGTTGACATTTTTCTTGTTTTGTACTTGGTCCCATAAGAAAGCAAAATCATGCTTTTCCTGCTTGAATGTTGATTATTTCCTCATATTCTCCATTGTTGCGGCTCCTCTCTTCCCAGTCTGTCAGTAACGCTCTGTTTAGTTCCTGTCTCTATGAAGCCCCTCCTTCTGAAAAGCACAATGTGCTCTGATTGGTCGGCTGGAGCAGTGTGTTGTGATTGGTGTTTGGGAAATGTCCCGCCCCTTACCATAACCGCCAGTTTCAACACAACCAGGCCCCGCCCCTTTATTCTGCATATGAGTTATTTAAATGAGGAATATTGTGATGTGACTTTGTGCTTTGTAACTTTGCAGAGATTTTTCATGCTCAAACAGCAACATTAAACACACTAAAGAAAGATGAACATACTATGTTCTCTTTAACTGGGCTGTCTTATATTCAACTTCCCATAAAGTGAACACAGACACCAGAAGGCAGAAAGACCGTCCTCTAGCTGCGGGAGTGGCATTGTTAACACATTCAGTGTCTTTCTGCTGGATTACAGAGACAGTTTGAAGCTTTTATCACTGAACACGCTCTGGCGTCTGACAGCGTGTCCGTATCACTTTTCCACCTCTGATAACGGCTCATCCAGGGCACACAAATTACAATTCGAGTCCGACAGAGTCCGTTCTAGTTCCCCTATGATGTGATATCCTCAGCCGAATTACCACCTGCCATTTATGAACTGATAAAAACTGGCTCAGGATAGTGTTTCATTAGGAACGTGAGGGTGGAGAGCATGTGTGTTTTTTCATGTCACTGAATCAGTCTTGTGTACTGACACTACTAAATGAACTATATTGTTCAGTAGATCATCTGTAAGCAAACTTACGATTTTGTTGCATGACAAAATGCACCATTTTTAAGTTGCATTGTATTGCACATGCATCTAAAGTCCCAAATCATGCAAGTGCATGAATGCAAACAATTATAGCTCAATTTTGTGCATTGCTGTCGTGTTCTGAAATGTATCAGACCGCAATTCACAATGCAATGCATGCATTTTAAAATGCATTGTCCAAGCAATCATGTTTGCATATTAATACTTTATAGCATCACAGCCAAGTGAATGCTAGCAATAATTGTTTTAGTTCATATGAATCAAGCAATTCAAAAATAATAGATCATTTCATTTTATGCATTTATGCATTGTGTTTTGTAGCAAAATATTGCTTTAAATGCTGCTGTTTTTCAGTTATGTTATATAAATTAGGCAGTTTTCTATCATATTAATTGTATTTACTGTTAAGTTAGGCAAAAGTGCAATATACTGCTCTTAGCAGCTTTTGCTGTAGCTAACGCTTGTAAAATCGTATAAATTGGTAGTTCATATTTGTTTGGTGGAGCCTCAGAGCCCTTCTGCCCTGACATCACCTTCCTCTGACATTCAATTAACACGATGATCAGGGTGTGAGCGCACATCACCGCGGCCGCTGGCAGGTGTTTCGCTCTCAGCGTTCTGGATTAAAGGACAGGTTGGGTGTTAGGGCTTTGCAAGGGATTGTGGATACAGTAGTTCTTATAGGAGATATTTTTGGATGTCTCGGTGTCACCTGAATCTGTGCAGCTGTTACCTGAAAATACAAAAGCATAAAGATTATTTTAAAGATTTGAAAGCTATGGCAGAGGAGAAGCTGACCAAATAATGAATTCAGCATGGAATCAAAATTCACCTCATTTACTTTCTAAATGCTTTTTATTAGTCTTAATGCGTTTAAAAAATGTAAACAAACAATTAATTTGTGCCTTTATTTATTTTTTATTTTATTTTTAAACAAAATTCATTTGTGCATGCATTTATTTATAATTTTTTTTTTAAACAACCAAAATTAATTTGTGCATGCATTCGTTTTTTTTATTTTCTAAACAACAAAAAATTGTTTGTTCATGCAATGCATTTGTTTTATTTTTATTTATTAAACAACACAATTCATTTGTGCATTTATTTTATTTTATTTTATTTTTTTAAACAACCAAAATTCATCTCTGCATTTATTTATTTATTTTATTTATTTTATTTTTTTTAATCAACCAAAATTCGTTTGTTCATGCATTCATTTTTTTATTTTATTTTTTAAACAACAAAAAATTATTTGTTCATGCAATGCATTTGTTTTATTTTTTTTATTTTTTTATTTATTAAACAACACAATTCATTTGTGCATGCATTTTTTTGTATTTTTTATGTGCATTTATTTGTATTTATTTTTATTTTATTGTCCATGCATTTTTTGTTTGTTGTATTGTATTTTTTCTCTTTACATTTAATTTTTACTTTTTTCTTGCTCAATAAACCGTTTACTCAGAAATAAAAAAAATAGGTTGCAAATTATGTTTTTTTTCCTAAGCATCATGTGACTTCAGACTTTTTTATGATATTTTATGGTGAGTTTTTGGTGGGGTTTTTTGTTCTTTTTCATCGTCTGCTTTTGTTGAATATAAAAGAGCAGTGTGAACATTGTTAAACATCTCTAGTTTTGTGTTCCACAGAAGTACTCAAGTCATACGGGTTTGGAACAACATGAGGGTGAGTAAAGGATGCCATGATTTTCATTATGGGTGAACCGTTCCTTTAAATAATGTGCTGACTTTTAATAAACCTATTTACTTTACATGTGACCACATGAAGCACTGCTGCCAATCATAAGTTTTCTGTTTTCACTGAACGGACAGACAGATGTTTTTAGATCAGATCAGATATTTCTGATCAGATATTGAACACAGACTAGAATAACTCTATATACACACACACACACACACACACACACACACACACACACACACACACACACTGATCTCCTACAGATGCATGATGAATGCACAGGATGCGATGTCACACTTGAGTGAGTTGTGTGTGTGTGTGTGTGTGTGTGTGTGTGTGTGTGTGTGTGTGTGTGTGTGTTGCCATGTGACAGATGCAGGGTGTATCTTCAGGCATGGCTTCCGTGAAAAGTACTCTTCATTTATCAATAATTGGACCTTAATTTCATCTGGCAGAGACTCGAGCGGACAGCAGCACATTAATGAGGCCTCTCGGATCAGCATGCACATACTCACAAACCGGGAACATGCGGAAAAACACCAACACAACACACACACTGAACATAAGCCATTATATCAATCTTTCTCTCTGAATTAATGAGTAATTTTTGTTCTGAATAGTGTGTTTATAATAGAGGTTATAGTGATGTGTTTTTCTCCAGAGAGTTTGGGATTTTGGAAGTGACCCAACCCAGTCTGGGAAGGTCAGAGGTCAGGCAGGGGATTGGGCCTCATCATGGTCACAGTAATCCTGATCTGTCACAGATCTGTGGGGTCACACATCAAATACTATCAAAATGCAACTCATAACACCATCAGTAAATTAAATTCAGACATACACTACCAGTCAAAAGTATGAGGACGATTCGATTTGATACATTTATTCAAATCTTTATACTGGGATACATTTATTTCAGTATTATTTGATGAATAGAAAGTTCAAAAGAACAGCATTTATTTGAAATAGAATCTTTTGTAACAGTATAAATGTTTTTACTCTCACTTCTAATCAATTGAATGTGTCCTTGCTGAATAAAAGTATTAATTTCTTTTTAAAAAAAAAGAATTGTTTTTGAATGGTAGTGTAAAACAAATAAAATGAAAAATTATTAGTCAAAAATGCACTTGATTCAGATAAATATTAAATTGTTTTAATAGTTTAATCAGTTTCCAAACATTTATGGGCTAACTGCTGGTTTGGGTGATTGCTCATTTTCATCTGGTATGCTGTGGTTCAATATTGATTATCTGTTTCAAAAATCTGAAATGTGGTTAGTAATTACAATTCTTCTTGTTCAGAATAACTGCTCAGAATACAACAGCTTTGCTTATATAAAACAAACAGAAGTTTAAATAGCAAAGTTGTTTATAGTAAAGTACCTAATAACTAACATCCTAAACCTAAAGTAATTTATTTTTAGAATTTTGAAAACAAAAATCCATTTTTATTAAAATGTTTAAGTATATTCAACCAACCAACCAAACAAACCACCCACCAACCAACTAACTCTCACCTACTTCACCAGCACACCAACCAACTCTCACCTACCTATCCCACCTGCCACCAACCAACCCACCCTCACTCACCCACCAACCAACCAACCAACCAACCAACCAACCAACCCACCCTCACCTACTCACCTACCCACTCACCCACCAACCAACCAACCCACCCTCACCTACCCACTCACCCACCAACCAACCAACCCACCCTCGCCTACCCACTCACCCACCAACCAACCAACCCACCCTCGCCTACCCACTCATCCACCAACCAACCAACCCACCCTCGCCTACCCACTCACCCACCAACCAACCAACCCACCCTCGCCTACCCACTCATCCATCCACCAACCAACCAACCCACCCTCACCTACTCACCTACCCACTCACCCACCCACTCACCCACCCACCCACTCACCCACCAACCAACCAACCAACCCACCCTCACCTACCCACTCACCCACCAACCAACCCACCCTCACCTACCCACTCACCCACCAACCAACCAACCCACCCTCGCCTACCCACTCATCCACCAACCAACCTACCCACTCACCAACCAACCAACCAACCAACCAACCAACCCTCATCTACCCACCCACCCACCCACCCACCAACCAACCAACTCTCACCTACCCACTCACCCACCAACCAACCAACTCACTAGCACACAAACCAACTCACAGCACATCAACCAACCCACCAAACAATCAACTCACCAGCACACCCACCGACCAACCAACTCAGCAACCCATCGATCGACCAACCAATTCACCAGCACACCCACCGACCAACCAACTCAGCAACCCATCCACCGACCAACCAACTCACCAGCATACCCACCGACCAACCAACTCAGCAACCCATCCATCGACCAACCAACTCACCAGCGCACCCACCGACCAACCAACTCAGCAACCCATCCATCGACCAACCAACTCACCAGCACACCCACCGACCAACCAACTCAGCAACCCATCCATCAACCAACCAACTCACCAGCATACCCACCGACCAAACAACCAACTCATCCACCCACCGACCAACTAACCAAAACACCCACCGACCAACCAACCAAAACACCCACCGACCAACCAACTCACCAGCACACCCACCGACCAACCAACTCAGCAACCCATCGATCGACCAACCAATTCACCAGCACACCCACCGACCAACCAACTCAGCAACCCATCCACCGACCAACCAACTCACCAGCATACCCACCGACCAACCAACTCAGCAACCCATCCATCGACCAACCAACTCACCAGCGCACCCACCGACCAACCAACTCAGCAACCCATCCATCGACCAACCAACTCACCAGCACACCCACCGACCAACCAACTCAGCAACCCATCCATCAACCAACCAACTCACCAGCATACCCACCGACCAAACAACCAACTCATCCACCCACCGACCAACTAACCAAAACACCCACCGACCAACCAACCAAAACACCCACCGACCAACCAACTCACCAGCACACCCACCGACCAACCAACTCAGCAACCCATCGATCGACCAACCAATTCACCAGCACACCCACCGACCAACCAACTCAGCAACCCATCCACCGACCAACCAACTCACCAGCATACCCACCGACCAACCAACTCAGCAACCCATCCATCGACCAACCAACTCACCAGCGCACCCACCGACCAACCAACTCAGCAACCCATCCATCGACCAACCAACTCACCAGCACACCCACCGACCAACCAACTCAGCAACCCATCCATCAACCAACCAACTCACCAGCATACCCACCGACCAAACAACCAACTCATCCACCCACCGACCAACTAACCAAAACACCCACCGACCAACCAACCAAAACACCCACCGACCAACCAACTCACCAGCACACCCACCGACCAACCAACTCAGCAACCCATCGATCGACCAACCAATTCACCAGCACAACCACCGACCAACCAACTCAGCAACCCATCCATCAACCAACCAACTCACCAGCATACCCACCGACCAACCAACCAACCAACTCATCCACCCACCGACCAACCAACCAAAACACCCACCGACCAACCAACCAAAACACCCACCGACCAACCAACTCACCAGCCCACCCACCGACCTACCAACTCACCAGCACACCCACCGACCAACCAACTCAGCAACCCATCCATCGACCAACCAACTCACCAGCACACCCACCGACCAACCAACTCAGCAACCCATCGATCGACCAACCAATTCACCAGCACACCCACCGACCAACCAACTCAGCAACCCATCCATCGACCAACCAATTCACCAGCACACCCACCGACCAACCAACTCAGCAACCCATCCATCGACCAACCAACTCACCAGCATACCCACCGACCAACCAACTCAGCAACCCATCCATCGACCAACCAACTCACCAGCACACCCACCGACCAACCAACTCAGCAACCCATCCATCGACCAACCAACTCACCAGCACACCCACCGACCAACCAACTCAGCAACCCATCCATCGACCAACCAACTCACCAGCATACCCACCGACCAACCAACTCAGCAACCCATCCATCGACCAACCAACTCACCAGCACACCCACCGACCAACCAACTCAGCAACCCATCCATCGACCAACCAACTCACCAGCATACCCACCGACCAACCAACCAACTCATCCACCCACCGACCAACTAACCAAAACACCCACCCCCAACCAACCAAAACACCCACCGACCAACCAACTCACCCACCCACCGACCAACCAACTCTCACCTACCCACCCGCCAAATTTAGTTCATTTCAAATGCCTCAAAGTAAACCTACACACTTAAATAATATATCAAATATTTGGCATTTTAACTAGTTCATTACACACAGTTTTAGCCAGACCAGTTAATTCAGTCTTCAGCAGATTATCCAGTAATACCGTCTCTGACTGTCCGTTTGTGGACCAGACCTTTTCATTTCATCATTAAATAAGAAGATTGTTAATCTCTCACTCGTTCTGTCCTAAACGGGGTTATTTTACAGCTTGCAACATAATCTCACGTCCAGTAATCTCTTTCTGTCTCTCACTGGCTCCGCTGCTCGCTTATCCCTGGTAATTTAATTACAAATTACATGATTAAAAATTCATTAAAGTATTAGATACAAAGAACATATATTTCCATCAGGGAGATGGCGATTATTACACTGACCCTGGCCGCACGGGCCCTGGGAGTGTTTTACCCCTTCCATGTCTCTGTCCCACAGGGTTTTTTTTTTTTTTTTTTTAGTAAAATCGAACTCTTTTAATAAAGAAGTAAAAACACCTGAGACTTCTTGAAGAGCGCAGACAAACCTTGTCATAATTGTGTGTTTTGGTCTGCCTCTGTATGAATGGAAACAATTTTTTCAGTGTTTTAGTTCAGAAAGATTTTCTGGTTGCTAACGGCTGTATTTTGTGTCTCCTGAAGGCCAACAATCCCGATAAAATGACGTGAGGAATATTACCTACTAACATGTTACCAAACGGGTTTCCCAAACACTCCAGCAGCCCTTCGTCTTTCATTGTCCGGACAAACTGATGATCCCTGGGATGACTGGGATAGGTGTTGGGGGAATAACAGTTTATGACCCAAGACCAGTAGTGAAGAATGAAGACCAAGAGTCAGGAGTGCAATTAATTAAAGAGAAATTTACTGAAGAATAGTTTGCAGTTTCATCAGCAGAAGCCAGCTTCAGTCTCACAAGGAGTTCGTAGGCCGTGCTCCCTCTCTCCCAGATTTCGTACATACAATTTCTCAACAGTTATACTCTTTTCAAGGTCTAGTCACGTCATTACTTCAGGTTGAATGATTCTGATTGGCTCAGAGAAAATAGATAGTCATAGTAAATTTCCACACATTGTCAGTTAATCAGATTCACGTGTCCATAAATCACTTGTTGACGCTTTTACCCTGGAATTAGGCACGTAGTGACCTTCTAGATCTGGAGCAGGCGCCAGCTTGTCCAGAACAACATCCTGTCACTCTCCCTAGGATGCCCGTTGTACACCTTCAATACTGATCTGTAACACAGAATACTGCACACACACACAGATACAGTTTCTCCAAGGTTGGAGTTGGTTGAGTTCCAGCTCTGACCAGAAAGTTTCCCAAAGCATACTGATAACATGTGCTTTCTCTCAGTAAGAGGTGCAGACAGTTTTCACCATAACTTCTTAGTGTTTCAGTAAAAGAAAATATAAAATGAAAGACAAATCCATATTTCATCTCTGGAAGCCGGGCTTAAGTGAGCAAGCACTGTTACTGCACTCCTGGCATGGGCCAGACCCTCAGTCACTCCTTACAAACTTTAGAAAACATAGATGAAGAAACAATAAACAGTGATTCTCTTGATTTAAATAATATCATAACTGGAAAGAATCATTAAAAATCATAATAATATAGGATGATGAATATTGATTATAAATTTAATTAGGATATATATAGGTATATTGAAGCGGCAGTGGATTTCAGAATCCGCCCCTTTCCTAGGAAACTAGAGGTAAAAATTTTGTATAATTACATTTTTAAATGTTTTTGAAAGAAGTCTCTTATTTTCACCAAGGCTGCATTTATTTGATGAAAAACACAGTAAAATGTGAAATATTATTCCAATGTAAATCAGCTGTTTTCTATGTGAATATATAGTAAAATGTAATTTATTCCTGTGATTAAAAGCTGAATTTTCAGCATCATTACTCCAGTCTTCATCCTCTGATATTTCTCTGCTGTCTTCTCATTTGCAGTTTTTACACCAGAAATGGCGTTGAAAACTCGCTAAGTAAGGATTGATAAAGCAAGGCGCTTGCTTTTAATGACAGTGGTATGACCTGATTATTCTGATATAAATATTCTAATTGACTTCCTCTAGGTGCATCTGGCTTGCAGCACCGGGCCGCTCTGGATCCAGGTGTGAACGGGCTGGGTTCGTGGCAGGTGAGAGCAAGTGAGCGATCGCGTGTCAGGTGTGATCGCTGCTTGATCGCAGTCATTTGCTTACTGTTCTCACATCTCAGGAGAGGCAGCATTAATGACACGTTTGTCATGCTCCGTTCCCAGATTAGATTACCGCGCTAATTCCACGGCGAGACTCGCATGGCGGAGCGCGATCCCTCCATTAGCGTTATTACCGACGGTGTTAGCAGCAATTAATTGTCAATCAGTTAATGAGGAGAGATCAGAGTGATAGCACTGACCTTTTTTTTTTTTTTTTTTACAGTGTACAGGCTGAATACTAACACACATCATGGGCCTGAATGAAACGCATTCAAACACACACATAGACTGTTGAATTCAGGGTCAGAGGTCAAGTCCAATCTACACATCCACCTTCGTCAGCTCAACACGGTTTGTTCGGCTCAAAGTTCAGAGTTGAAGTGGCTGTTTTTGCACAAACTGACATTGAATAACTGCACGCTTTTGTTCACTTACAGGCTGACAAATTCCATGATTTGGCGTGTAAAGACTGCTAAGCTTTGACCAACATCAATGAAGTGAAGTGCTGAAGGTTTGGCCCTGATGGAGGGGTGTCCAATGGCGAGATGTCAAGTACCGAGATGTCAATTATTCTGCCATTGACGATTCCAGGTAAATAAATGAGAAATTCAGTGAGAGTTCTGTGCAAAAGTGCATGAATAACTTAAATTCAGGAGGTTTAAACTTTATGGTATTACTGACGACGACTAAAATGGAGGAAAATAAATTTTTATGCATTGTTGTTGTGCTGTTTCCATCCAAAGTTGTGAATTTAACTTCTGCGCAAAATTGGAATATGGCATAAAACACTTGAGAATAAAGCAGCGTTTCTATCCCATGTGTTCAAGAGAACAAAATCGTCACTTCCTGGGGAATTGGCACAAAATATCAGTAATAAACTGTAAGTTGCCGCAATTGGGCTCTTTTCCCTCCATCATAAATGAGTGTCGTCTCAGAGCGTCAGGCGAAACACACACACACATCATAAATGAGTGTCGTCTCAGAGCGTCAGGCGAAACACACACACATCATAAATGAGTGTTGTCTCAGAGCGTCAGGCGAAACACAATAAACGCTGTCATGTTCTCTTCCGTTGGGATGCTGGTGTTTGGGAACACAATCTTGTGAGACGCTTCTGGAGGAATACACACACAAACACACACACACACACACACACACACACACTAAACCAAGTAAACCACTAAACCACACAGTTACCCAGTCACAGCCTATAACACAATATAACACTTAATTTTGGCATTTATTGTCCCTTTTGAGTGTCATGGCAAAGCATGCTGGGAAATATAAATCCCAGCCCAGTTTCGGTTAAATTTAAGTTAGTCTAAATTAAAAGAAACAAGTTCATAAAACTCAAAACAATGAAACAACTCAGATTACTTAAAATGTGTCAGTTTTGTGAACTCAAAAGAAAAAGCAAGTTCTAAATACTCATAAAAGTGAGTTTGTTTGAACTAATTTGTTTAATTTGAGTTGGCTCTACTCAAACCGATTAATTATTTCGAGCGTTAGGGTTTACAGTGTGCGCATTTTGGAGTCTGCAAAATGATTAAATGTAAATCTCAACAAAAGTATGCTTCGATTTGCCAAGATCGCAAAGACCTTAATATGAACTCATCAAACAATCGGAACGGATCTCTAGGGTCCTGTTTACACCTGCGTTTTGGTCGATTGGATCACAAGTGGACGACACTAAATACAGGTGTAAACGGGGTCTGAAACGTTTTGAGCTTGTCCACTTTCGACCACTTCCAGAGGTAGTGGAAAACACATTCAACCGGATTGCTTTCGTAGTGTAAATGCTCATGTGGTCAAATGCACTTGAACAGCCCCTAAAAGACCCCCTACTCTCCGCCTGCTGACCTAATGCGGAAACATTATGGGATTTAAACTTTGTCGGCTGGAGACCCAAGTTTGGTTTGAAGATGAAAAACGAACCAAACACAACGTTCTCTCACCATTCCTGATTTCTAACACACACTCACAGCGTTCGGCTGGTCTTGTGTCTGTCAGAGCAGAAACGAAAAACTGTTTTTCTGTCGTCTCCGGACGCGTTCATATGTAAATTGCGTGAGCTTATTTTGTCCATTAGATTGAAAGATCTGAAAAAGCCCATACATTTCCCTGCCCATAGACCCTCCCCTTGAAGAAATCAGGACAGAAGTGGTTGAAAGTGGACAAAAGAGACGGATTAAAACACTAGATGTAAACGGGAATGTGTCTCCCTCGTCTACTTGTGATCTGATCGACCAAAACGCATCTTAATACCAGGTGTAAACAGGGCCTAGACTCTTACTGGACTCTGAGCAACTAGTGAGCTTAAATAAAACATATCTAGTAACTCACGAGAGCGCTGAGCAATAACGTCCTCCTCAGGTGTGTGTTTGCGCTCATCTCTGTGTTTCTTTCCAGTGGTTTTCGTCTGTCAGTGTTTGGTTAACTCTGTGACATGTCAGCGTTTGATAAACAGATGGCCCGCGTGTCTGTACCTGCTTACCGTGGGGACGGCACTCAGTGACCCAGTGCAGTGTGGGTAGAGAGCGGGTGTCAGCAGTCTTTCTGTAAGCCACGCTCTAATGAATAATAATCCCGTGTGTGTGTGACAGACGGCGAGGGGGAGTTTTGGGGAAGGGGCGAAACTTGAAGGCGATGCTAATTCGGTAATTCCACAAACTCCTCGGACGGATGTTTTTGTCGTTTCTGGACGGGCTCCAAATCAGAGGGTGGGGGTGACGTTCGCTTTGATGAAGAGCCTCACCTTTACAGCGTGAAACGTGTGTCCGCGATGCAGAGACGCGCTGATAGCAGCTCTCATTAATCCTCTGGTGTGTGTGTGTGTGTGTGTACGAGCACTCGTGAGTTGGGTCAACACAACCTCTCTTGTCTGAATATATGAGATTTCCTTCTGTATTTATAAGTTTGAGATGTCCCTGTGCGGCCCAAATGCTCCACCTGTGTGTTTACGTGCGGATTCATAACACGGAAATGCAGGAAAACTGCATCAAAACAAGGACGGGATGGTGTCGCGGGGAGGTCAAAGCCGCTGGGTTCTCGCTAAATGACTTTTATTCTACAGAGACGCCCCAGAAATCATAGCAGATTTGTCCAAGAAAAGTTTGCGGTCACACTTTAGAGTCCAATTCTCACTATTAACTAACTATGACTTTTGCCTCAGTAAACTCCTAATTTCTGCTTATTAATATTTAGTAAGGTAGTTGTTAAGTTTAAGGGATGTAGAATATGGTCATGCATTAATATGTGCTTTATGAGCACTAATAAACAGACAATATCCTAGTAATATGCATGCTAATAAACAACTAGTTAGTAGTGAGAATTGGACCCTAAACTAAAGTGTTTTTACCAAGTTTTCATTATCTATTACAATATTTCAAAAGCCATTTATTTTTATTTAAAAGTTACTAATATTAACCATTTACAAGGTGCTTTGAAGTTATAAAATATTCACTGAAATGTGATTTTAAATCTTTAAATCAAGATGCCTTTATTTGAGATGTGAACTAATATAAGATGTGATATTGGTTTTTCCATTTTTGAGTTAAAAATGTCTTGTTTTAAGCATAAACTCACTTAATTTTGATGAAATTTTCAAAAAAAAAAAAAGACTTATCTTCTTGTCATTTCTCTTCTCCAGTAAATGAATCTTGATTTAAGAATGTTTAGATATTTGTACTGGAAAACGAGACAGAAACACAGGAAGAACATCAGTTTTCACCCGCAGGAAAATTGCTCAGATGTTGTGCTTTGAAGTTATAAAATATTCACTGCAAAATGTGATTTTCATATTCAGTCTTGTTTTAAATCAAGGTGCATTTATTTTAAATATCGGAATGAGATATGAAGTTTTGTTTTCTAAGAAACTGGTCAAAACACATTGTTTTCCCATTTGAATGAAAAGAATTCTTGTTTTAAGCATAAAGTCACTTAATTTTGATTTGAAATTCTCAAAAAAGAGACTTATCTTGTCATTTTGCATCTCAAATTAATGTATCTTGATTTAAGAATGTTTTGCAATATTTCAGAAGCCAGTTGTTATTATATGAAAATGTCAAATGAGAATGTTTTTAATATTAACAATTTAAAGGGTGCTTTGAAGTTATAAAATATTCATGCAAAATGATTTTCATACTCAGTCTTGTTTCAAATCAAGATGCATTTATTTGAGATGCGAAATGACGTACGATATGAAGTCTTGTTTTCTGAGAAATTTATCAAAATAAATTTTTTTTCCCCCATTTGAAATTTATTTAAAAAAATTTTAAAAATTCACTTAATTTTGATAAATTTATAAAAAAAAGACACCAAGGACGATAACTGTAACGTTTTAATAATCGTTCTAATACTATAAGAATAGCACAACTATAACAATAAAGACACAGAGAAACGATAATGAACGATAAAAATATTGGCAGCCAATCAGAATCCACTAGACTTTAAGCATTTAAAGCGGCAGACGACAAAACTGCATCACGAGACTGTAATAAACAGAACGATATCGTGAACACTATGGAAGCTTGTTTCTGCCGCGGAGTAAAAAAACGCAACTTTTCATCTCGTAGTTCTGACTTTTTTCCCCCTCTCAATTGTGAGATGTAAAACTTCATATCTTTATAACTATATCACATTTTTATTTTCTCCAGGCAGAAACAAGCTTCCATAATGATGCACTGTGCCTGATATATAACCAAATAAATCAATTTGAATAATGTATTCAGTGAATAGAAAATTAGTGTCAATCCCAGCCTTAATAAAAACAGTAGCAGTTGAACAATTGATGACTTCTGAGGAGGACAGAAAACCTGAAGGAGATCGGTCTATTCAGTTGCACAAAGTTCATTAAAAAGACGTTTCCAAAAGCTGAAGTCTATTATTTAGAATAGATATAACTCAGTATTTTAGCTAATTGCAAAAGCTGAATAATCGATCAAAGCCTACTGATTACCCAGTGAAATCATCAACAATGGTTTCACAGACAAAACTGCATGTTTGAGCCGTTTTTAACTTAAAGCATATCTTAAAATATGTCAGTGCCATTGTTTACTCTCAAGATGCACATCAGTAATGCTTTTTTCTAAGGCACGTTTATAAAAGCTACTTAAATGTCCTAATTGAACTAAAGTTTAATCCTGGCAGGGCCTTAGTGTATTAATCTGTCTAATGATCATTCGAATAATCGATTATCAACATAATCATTTGTTGTAGGAAGAAAACTGTTACTGAGGAAGAACGTCACTTTTTTTCACCAAAATAACCTACCAGTGCATATGAACTCTTTCCCCGCCAGCATTTAAAAAAAAAAAAAAGTTTCCTGGAACCGCCAGCATTTTTGATCATTTTCACAAAACTTTCATGGCCCCCAGAATATTTTTGTATGAATATCTGAACCTGCAATATATCAAAAGAAAGGACAGAGACTTTTAACTCTTTCTCGCCATTGACCAAAATTTCCGGCAATCCATGTTTTCACTGCTATGCACTAGGGGGCGCTATTACACATCTTCTGAAAGAGGACAGAATCTCCTGATCAAAACACAGGCAAAGAAGCAGCAGAAACAAGCAATATCATATGCAAGCAGATCCATATGTAAAATAACACGATTACCAACATTAAAGGCACAATATGTAATTTTTCACCACTAGCGGTCGCTTATTCAAAACAACAGTCCTCAGGCGTGTCTTGATGACTTGATTTGGCGGAGATTTATTTGAGCGCTTCCACTTCTTCCACTCGTGTATGTGGGGGAACGCAGCGCTGTTTTATCATTTGAGTGTGTTAAAGTTATGTTATAATGCTCTTCTGTGCGTTCGCTCGGCGCTACTATGAGACACTTGTTCACACTGCAGTGAGCTAGAGCGATATTAGGCATGGTAAAACATGGTACTCGTGGTAAATCAAGAAAACCAGATTTAATCAGTAAGACTAACTGTGTTGAGCTGTAGAACAATGATTAGTTTCTGTCCATGAATGATCCAAACAGTTGCTCACCTGTCTAATAAAACACATCATATATTAAAGCGTCTTTGGTGTTTCCATGGTTTCTACAAAATAAAACCAGAGGGTAACACGGGTATGATGTCATTGATAGGCGACGCACGGTCCGTGTCCTGGTTAAAATCGCTTATTTCTCTGGATTTAAACATTTTTGGAAACATTTGGAATAATGTAAGTACACAAGTCAACAAAATATATAACACTGTTCTAGTGGTTTTGGGATATTTTAATCCAAAAAATTACATATTGTGCCTTTAAACGGCATATAAATCAAAACGGCCTAATGTTACTGAATGAAATGTCGACCCAGGACGAGCGATAGGCTTTGGGGTGTTGATGGACTCGATCTACTCCATCTGTGTCCTGAATCCGAACAATGATCAAAACATTAATGAGAAATTGAAATTGAGAACTCCCGATTTAATCGAGAATGATGTTAAAGGTGTGCTTTCTCTTTCCTGTGGGTTTATTCATAAATTTCTCTCTGTGCTTCAATGCGAGTCTAGTCGAAGTGAGAAATGTGTGCTGGATCAAACTATTGTAATTTGCATAGTTGTCACTCTCCGACTGCAGCGTTGCACTCTGGGTAAAATGTAACACATTTGACTTGTCAAAACGCGCACCGCTGCGATTATCAGGAAACCGGCTTCAATGACACACGTTTGGATGTGTGATATCACCCCCTCTTCTCTTATTTAATTCAATTCTCTTTCTCTTTCTCTTTCTCTTTCTCTTTCTCCCCTGTGCGTTTCTCGCCGATAACGATCGGAAAGAGTTTGACATGTTCAGAGGTTTGAGTTATTAGCTTATCGTGTGTATTAATGCGTCTGAGCGGTTCAGAGGCTCACAGAGATGTGTTGTTTGTCTGTAAGGCTTCATCTGTGCTGTTTTTTACTGCTGTTTGTGTGTTTCACACATCTCTCAGGCACGAGAAAATGCATTGGACTTAGTTTATATGGATTCAGGCACATTGAAAAGCAGTCGTAAGACATCTTAAAGGGACAGTTCACCCAAAAATCACATAATTTACTCACCCTCAAGTTGCTCTAAACCTGTATGAAGTTCTTTCTTCTTTTGAAGACAAAAGAAGATATTTTGAAGAATGGTCCCCATTGACTTCCATTGTATTTTTGGTGACCAACAGTCCTCAAAATATCTTCTTTTGTGTTCAACAGAAGAAAGAACTTCATGTAGGCTTCATTTTCAAATTTTTCAGTTTGTGGGTGAACTGTCCCTTCAAGGGAGTAGATTTGGTGGAGACGTTTTTAATAAACTTTAAAGAGGTGCAGATACAAGTTTAGACAGTAGTTATATTAGCATTTAAGTATTTGTTCACTTCCCTTTGAATAAAAATGTCCAAACAATACACCGGAGATTTAAAATTTTATTCAATAAAAATATAGTAGCTATAGCTCTTAAACTAAACTATACTATACTATACTATACTATACTATACAGTGTCAATTGATAATGCACAAATTCTACATTTAAGTAGTTTTAGTGAATTCAGTAAATATTGTGAAAAAAAAAAAAAAAAAAAATGTATAGGTGTACATTTCAGTGACTTCGATTTTTAGCAAAACCCGAAAATACTGATTAAGAGGTAACACTTTACCATAAGGTTTCATTTGTTAACATTAGTTAAAGGGGTCATGTAACATGTATGGCCTTTTGTGTTCTCTGTTACCCAGTTTTCCTATGTTCTGATTGGTTAATTTGGTTCCACCTGTGTTCTGTTAATTTTCTCATAAGCTCCTTTGTTTGGTTCCTGCTTATAAGTCCTCAGTTCTCCCTCAGTGTTTGTTCGGTTCTCGTTTATGTTCACATGTGAGCATCCTGTATTTTTGATTAAAGTATATCTCATAGTCTTTATCTTCGTCTTCGGGAGCTTTATCTACACGAAACGTAACAGGTCATGAACTGCATTGTTTTATAATGTTTCCTGTGGTGGCACTTATAATGTTAGTATGATTTTTACATCAAAAATGGTAGGTTTTTCCTACCCTGATTTTAGCCTCTGATTTGAACGCTCAGTTTGAAGCGGCGTGTCTGCTGTGAGACTTCAGTGTAAACGCCCACTGCTGTGATTGGCTGCTGTGAGGCTTCAGTGTAAATGCCCACTGCTGTGATTGGCTGCTGTGAGACTTCAGTGTAAACGCCCACTGCTGTGATTGGCTGCTGTGAGACTTCAGTGTAAACGCCCACTGCTCTGATTGGCTGCTGTGAGACTTCAGTGTAAACGCCCACTGCTGTGATTGGCTGCTGTGAGACTTCAGTGTAAACGCCCACTGCTGTGATTGGCTGCTGTGAGACTTCAGTGTAAACGCCCACTGCTGTGATTGGCTGCTGTGAGACTTCAGTGTAAACGCCCACTGCTCTGATTGGCTGCTGTGAGACTTCAGTGTAAACGCCCACTGCTGTGTTTGGTTGCTGTGAGACTTCAGTGTAAACGCCCACTGCTGTGATTGGCTGCTGTGAGACTTCAGTGTAAACGCCCACTGCTCTGATTGGCTGCTGTGAGACTTCAGTGTAAACGCCCACTGCTGTGATTGGCTGCTGTGAGACTTCAGTGTAAACGCCCACTGCTGTGATTGGCTGCTGTGAGACTTCAGTGTAAACGCCCACTGCTCTGATTGGCTGCTGTGAGACTTCAGTGTAAACGCCCACTGCTGTGATTGGCTGCTGTGAGACTTCAGTGTAAACGCCCACTGCTGTGATTGGCTGCTGTGAGACTTCAGTGTAAACGCCCCACTGCTGTGATTGGCTGCTGTGAGACTTCAGTGTAAACGCCCACTGCTGTGATTGGCTGCTGTGAGACTTCAGTGTAAACGCCCACTGCTGTGTTTGGTTGCTGTGAGACTTCAGTGTAAACGCCCACTGCTGTGATTGGCTGCTGTGAGACTTCAATGCAAACGCCCACTGCTGTGATTGGCTGCTGTGAGACTTCAATGTAAACGCCCACTGCTGTGATTGGCTGCTGTGAGACTTCAGTGTAAACGCCCACTGCTGTGATTGGCTGCTGTGAGACTTCAGTGTAAACGCCCACTGCTCTGATTGGCTGCTGTGAGACTTCAGTGTAAACGCCCACTGCTGTGATTGGCTGCTGTGAGACTTCAGTGTAAACGCCCACTGCTGTGTTTGGTTGCTGTGAGACTTCAGTGTAAACGCCCACTGCTGTGATTGGCTGCTGTGAGTCTTCAGTGTAAACACCCACTGCTGTGATTGGCTGCTGTGGGACTTCAATGTAAACGCCCACTGCTGTGATTGGCTGCTGTGAGACTTCAATGTAAACGCCCACTGCTGTGATTGGCTGCTGTGAGACTTCAGTGTAATCGCCCACTGCTGTGATTGGCTGACATCTTTGCATATGAAATACTAAGTATTACATGTGGAACTCTCGAAAACTTTTAGCAAGTTTTTACTATTACACCTCTCAAGGTTAACTAATCGTGAAAAGTGTTGATTATAGCATTATATTTAGATCTATGGCATTATATTCAGATCGTGGCATGAAAGGTTGCAGTGATGATCATTGTAGTCGATCACAGACATGTTGAGCGCATGAAAGCAGTGATCTCGTGATTTCTGCACACTAACGAATGCTTTCATCATAACTAACAGTGCAAACACAATGCAAATAAGAGATTTGTTGATTATAACGGGAGTTTTGGCGCGAGTCCAGAACTCAGTCACTGATAAACTCACGCTGTTTGATTGACAGCTCCAATAAGAGAAACAAGGTGAAGTTGAGCGTTTTGAGCGTCACTGGTTTGATTTACTGACACATAGACAAAGAACATCTGACTGTACATGAATCATATCAGAAATCACTGGTCACAGATCAGGCGTTAGAATTAACATGGTTACTTACGTGTTGTGGCATTACTGTCGAGTCCATATCGTAAAAGTCTGTTTGCAAAGCCTGCGTTGAAACTGCGACTGATTTACCAAAGAATCCACAGTGAAATTTACCAAATACAAATAAATAATGCTCAACTGAGACATTCACATTGTTGAAAATAAATAAGCACATTCCTAGCATTAGGATCCTTTGGAAGATAATGTTATTTTTACTCCAGTGATCCTGTATCACTCTTCTCTCCTCGTCATCTCACTAACATGCCAGTGGGCGGGGCCAAAGTTGGGATGATGAAGTAGGCATTGATTTTCTTAGATTCCACAGCGAGTCGTTTTCTGGGCTTGGTTTCAATAAAAGCTGTTTTTGGACTAACAAGGAAGTTTTCAGTTCTGACAGGATATTCTTATAGTATGATGATATCTCTCTCTCTCTCTCTCTCTCTCTCTCTCTCTCTCTTTTTTTTTTACAGTGAGTTAAGCTGAACTTCTACAGCATTTATAAATATAAAACTTAGTTAATGTGGGCAACACATTAGTGTAGGGTCCAATTCTCACTATTAACTAGTTGCTTATTAGCATGCATATTACTAGGATATTGGCTGTTTATTAGAAATCATAAAGCACATATTAATGCCTTATTCTGCATGACCATATTGTACATCCCTTAAACTTAACTACCTTACTAAATGTTAATAAGCAGTAATTAGGAGTTGAGGCAAAAGTCCCCAAACTAATGACCATTAATGTTAATATCTACGTTTACCAATACATTTAAATATATATATATACTAACATTAAATGAGATATATATATATATATATATTTATCTCATTTAATGTTAGTTAATGCACTGTGAACTAACATGAACAAACAATTGTATCTGGATTAACATTGACCAATAAACGCTGTAAAAATATATTGCTCATAGTTAGTTCTTGAGTAATGCATTATCTAATGTTAACAAATGAGACCTTAAAGTGTTGCAGATTAAGAACATTGTTTTGTATTGTAAGTTAACACATAATTTCTTTTGTAACATGGCATCTTTATAGTTTGCTTTTAAAATGTCCCTAACAATGTGAAAGCCGAGCATTTATTTGTGTGGATGCACTTTAATTTTTGTGTTTGGTTCCCATTATGTGCACAAATAGTCACAGAACTGAAACAGTTTGATCTGAACAAAAAGCTCAGCTCCATCCTGTCGTCATACCTGCTGCAATCGTGTGCAACCCTCAGATGAATGTGAAGGTCAGAGAGTTTGTGCTGCGTTTGATGGGAGACATCGATCATGCGCTTAAATAGGTCTGGATAGATATTGTGTAATTTCTCTTGTAGGAGGATGGTGGTGTGGACGCTGCGTTGGGATAAAAGGGAATGTTATAGTCTCAAGTTTGTTCATGCGCATGTTGCAATAACTATAAATGCGATTTTCATTGAGCATTAATGGAGCAGTTTTTCTTTGCATTACATTTTCTTTCCTTTCTGTAACGTGAAAACAGAAATAATTCTGAAGCATTTATTTATCTAATGTCTTCTTCCATTCTAAATTTTAATCTGATTTTAAGTGAATCTGATGTTAAAGCAATAAGCCACGACAGGTTGTGTGTAACAGTGATATTATCACGGTTAAGATGCTTACCATGCTCATTCTCATGCATAATGTTAAGTCGAGTATTTTAACCGTGATAAAATGATGCTGTAATGCATTACCTGTGATTTGTATAACTAGGATGCGCAATTATCGGCCACCAAATCTGTATCAGCCGATATATGTTCATTTTTAATGTTATCGTTATCAGCCACCTTATCTGTATTGGCCGATATATGTTCATTTTTAATGTTATCGTTATCGGTCACCATATCTGTATCGGCCGATATATGTTCATTATTAATGTTATCGTTATCGGTCACCATATCTGTATCGGCCGATATATGTTCATTATTAATGTTATCGTTATCGGTCACCATATCTGTATCAGCCGATATATGTTCATTTTTAATGTTATCGGCCACCAAATCTGTATCGGCCGATATATGTTCATTTTTAATGTTATGGTTATCGGCCACCATATCTGTATCAGCCGATATATGTTCATTATTAATGTTATCGTTATCGGTCACCATATCTGTATCGGCCGATATATGTTCATTATTAATGTTATTGTTATCGGCCACCATATCTGTATCAGCCGATATGTGTTCATTTTTAATGTTATCGGCCACCAAATCTGTATCGGCCGATATATGTTCATTTTTAATGTTATCGTTATCGGCCACCATATCTGTATCGGCCGATATATGTTCATTATTAATGTTGTTATTATTATCGGCCACAATATCAGTATCAGCCGATATGTTCATTATTAATGTTATCGTTATCGGTCACCATATCTGTATCAGCCGATATATGTTCATTTTTAATGTTATCGTTATCGGTCACCATATCTGTATCGGCCGATATGTGTTCATTATTAATGTTATCGTTATCGGCCACCATATCTGTATCAGCCGATATATGTTCATTTTTAATGTTATCGTTATCGGTCACCATATCTGTATCGGCCGATATGTGTTCATTTTTAATGTTATCGTTATCGGCCACCATATCTGTATCAGCTGATATATGTTCATTATTAATGTTATCGTTACCGGTCACCATATCTGTATCGGCCGATATGTGTTCATTTTTAATGTTATCGTTATCGGCCACCATATCTGTATCAGCTGATATATGTTCATTATTAATGTTATCGTTACCGGTCACCATATCTGTATCGGCCGATATGTGTTCATTATTAATGTTATCGTTATCAGCCACCATATCTGTATCGTCCGATATATGTTCATTTTTAATGTTATCGTTATCAGCCACCATATCTGTATCAGCCGATATATGTTCATTATTAATGTTATCGTTACCGGTCACCATATCTGTATCGGCCGATATGTGTTCATTTTTAATGTTATCGTTATCGGCCACCATATCTGTATCAGCCGATATATGTTCATTATTAATGTTATCGTTACCGGTCACCATATCTGTATCGGCCGATATGTGTTCATTATTAATGTTATCGTTATCAGCCACCATATCTGTATCGGCCGATATATGTTCATTATTAATGTTATTATTATCGGCCACAATATCAGTATCAGCCGATATGTTCATTATTAATGTTATCGGTCACCAAATCTGTATCAGCTGATATATGTTCATTTTTAATGTAAAATAAAGTGTTACCAATTTAATCATGATAAAACTGCTGTAATGCATAACCTGTGAATCTGTATAGCGAAAACAAGTAGTTTAAGTTTAATTTAATTGTTTGATTGTGCTTTTGAAACAAATTGACTGAGAAAAGTTACATTTTGAGCTATAAAGTTGGTGCATAGTTGGAGTAAAAGGATGTGATGACGAGCAAAAGCATGTTTCACAACGCTTCGGTTAATCAGAATCCGTCGGCTCTGTGTTGTAATAGACATTGATTTCGTGTAAGCGTCTGTAATTAACCTTTGACCCGCTGCTTGTGTTTAAGCGGCCCGTTCTGTCCATTCCTGCACACGCGGTTAAAATCAGACGTCCTAATTACGCATTTGGCAGCTTCGGATTGTTACCCTAAAAGTCAAAGCAGTAAACACAAAGTGATGTATTGGCAGCTGTCGAAATCGGTCGGTCTATTTGTTTATTTTATTTTTGTTTTATCTGTTTTTTTGTGGAAGGCATTAACTGAGCGCAGCATCAGAGCTGTTCATGCACCTGCAGCGAGGTCACCAAACCATCCAGTCCATTAAAACACACACACACACACACACACACACACACACACACACACACATCCGTCCGTCTCTTTTGGCGTGTGGTTAGAGATCTGAAAATGACACTGTAATTGCAATAAAATGGCACTTTTGTGTGGGTGTGAGCGTCGAACTCCTCGCCGTTATGCAAGCACACGTGTTCCAGTTGTAAATGAAGTGCTCTTTCATGCCGTCCGGCGTCCAGCGCGCTTGAGGAGGATTTGTGATTCTGCTTTAGATCAGACGTTTGTGGTGACGGAGAGCAAACATGAGGAACACCTGTAGACAAACACACAACTCATTGTTAACGCATTAACTAACATACTCTAACAATGAACAGTATAGTTTACAGCATTTATTAACCTTTGCTAATAGTAAACATGTTAGTTGACAGTGCATTAACTAAAATTAACAGATGCATAAAAAATGTATTAGTAAATGCTGAGGTTAGCATTAACTGAGATTAATAAATGCAGTAGAAATATTGTTAATTGTTAGTTCATGTTAACTAATGTAATTAACAAATTAAACCTTGTTGTAAATTGTTAGGACAATAACTGTAAATGTTTTTTGTTTTTTTTATTAAATTAAGTAGTTATAGAAAAATATATAACCCAGACTGGTTGATGTCTGACTGATATTTGGCCATTTTGAGATTATTGAACAATAATTGTCAGATGAACAGAAGATGTATTTCAGCCTAGTGTCCGTTTTAAACACAGCCCTGTTGAAGAAGAACACACACTTTTTATCTATATTTTTTAGAATTTTGAGTAAACATTATAATATTATATGTTATATTGTGAGTGTGTAAGAGAGTGTGTGTGTGAGCGAGAGTGTGAGAGTGTTTGTCTGTGTGTGTGTGAGAGTGGGAGCGTGTGTGTGTGTTTATGTGTGAGTGTGTGTGTGTGTGCTGGTAAACCCTACATTATGTAGACAAATTGTCATCACAAAGATGGCAATAATCGAAATCCTTGTCCTTGTGGGACATTTTTTGAGCTTATAAATCAGACTAAGTGATGTTTCTCAAAATGTAAAAATGTTTAGTGTGATGGGTAGGGTTAGTGTGTGTGTGTGTGTGTGTGTGTGTGTGATGGGTAGGTTTAGGGGTAAAGTTAGTGTAAGGGGAGAGTATACAGTTTGTACAGTATAAAAACCATTACATCCCCATAAAACATGAAAACACAATGTGTGTGTGTGTGAGTGTGTGTTGTGTTCAGAAGGGGAGGAGAGGGGGTGCTGGGGTCACTGGTTCTGTAGGAGCAGCCTATTTAGGGAGCACCAGCTGGGAGGATAGTCACACATGGGTCATTACGTGTGTGTGTGTGTGTGTGTGTGTGTGTGTGTGTGTGTGTGCAGGTGTGCCCTATGAAGGTGCTCATGGCACCATGGAGGGATGCAAGTGCTCAGTGACACCTCATTTCACCAGCCGCCTACACACACACACACACCCTTTCACATGTGTGAAGTTCTAGAGTTTCTGTCTGTTTTTGGTCTGTGAAGCTTGTTGACAGAAAACCTCTTTGTCGCCCCACTGGAAAGAAAAATCACAAATGAGATATCTTTTATTGTTTTTATAGTTGGTTTCACTTTATTTTAATGTTCCCTTTAACACATTCTGTTGACTATAACATTGCACCTACATGTCTACTAACTCTCATTAGAGTGTTAGTAGAGTATTAGTAGACTGGCAGAGTTTGGGTTAGAATAAGTTGACATGTAGTTGCAAAGTTACTTTAGAATGTCCAAAAGGGACCATCAAAATAAAGTGTTACCTTATAAAGTGTTATGTGAAGTGCACACCTTTTATATGTAGGTTTGCATGGGTAGGTAACATGAAACGCATGACCATTGAACGTCTCCGCATTATCCTGTCCTCTCGTGCATTTGTCTTGCATGGACGACCAGCCTTTTCGGGGGACTTGAATGAATTAATGTCATTGTAAAGCTCTATTATTCTAGAAATCACAGATTTGGACCGCCCGACTTCTCTTGCAATGGCTGAAATGGTCTGTCGCAGGGTTTCTGTCACTTTAGAGCGGCTCGCCGTCTTGCAAAGTCAGTGAAAATTGGAAATTTATCCTAACAGGGATGCTGCGGGTTAAATAGGGTCAGATTAAACTGTGAGGAATCTGAAAGTCTTCTCTTTCAAATGTCTCATTTAAGTGCTTTATAATATATTTAACTCATGGAATATGCTTTAAAAACTGCCTTTCTACATCAAATAATAATGTGACCTTGAAATTTAGGAAATTGTACT
>CM077183.1:1835931-1838431 GCA_039654105.1 Coreius guichenoti
GGTCTGTAGCTATTGACACTGTGACCCTCAGCATGTGCTGACCCCGCTCTGTGATTTTACGTGGCCTACCACTTCGTGGCTGAGTTGCTGTTGTTCCCAATTGCTTCCACTTTGTTATAACACCACTAACAGTTGAGCGTGGAATATTTAGTAGTGAGGAAATGTCAGGAATGGACTTATTGCACAGGTGGCAACCTATC
This sequence comes from Coreius guichenoti, assembly GCA_039654105.1. NCBI lineage: Eukaryota > Metazoa > Chordata > Actinopteri > Cypriniformes > Gobionidae > Coreius > Coreius guichenoti. The sequence continues at coordinate 1,836,132 of CM077183.1, forward strand.
ACGGTACCACGCTTGAGTTCACTGAGCTCCTGAGAGCGACCCATTCTTTCACAAATGTGTGTAGAAGCGTCTGCATGCCTGATTTGGAAAGGTGTCCCAATACTTTTGGCAATATAGTGTATTTTGAGTTTCCATTGTATTAACTCAAATGTTTAATTTCAATGAACTCTAACTCTGTTGTTAACTCTGCCTTAACATTTTAAGGCAACCAGGTAACTTCCTTTTTTAAGTTAAACCAACAATTTTTTTACAGTGTACAATTAAAACTAAATGGTAACACTACAAAAAGTTTCAACATCAGATCATTTATTAATCTGTCAGTACTATTTATTAACACATAACATGAACTAACAATGAACAATTGTATTTTTATTAACTAACATTAGCAAATATTATTTAAATACTGTTAGAAATGTATTGCTATTTGTTAGTTAATGCAACTAATGAGACCTTTTTGCAATATGTTACCAAGTAACTAATGCATATTTTGGGCATATATTAAACCTGGATGACTTTTTTCTCAATGATTGCTCTTTGTAACTAACAATGTATGAATCCGTTTCTCCAAAAACTCCTGATTAGATAAACATACCGCAACCCCAAATCTAGATACGTCATTGTGTGAACATTAAAATCGGACTCTGAGATTCTGGTGTTTTCTTAAAGTAGGTCATTTCACACACACACACACTTTCTCTGTCAGGCTGGTACAAAAATAATATTGCACTGCCTCCTGTGCTGCTAAAACCAGAAACAACACACACCTGACAAAGAGATTCTGAAGCAGCTGTGCACACACACACACACACACACACACACACCTGCCTGTCGTCAGCTGATGGTCACTCTATTATAACTGTTGTTCATCTGTAGCAGCTTTACTTGCCATCAAATATTTACTAAGTGAATGTGGGTCATTTCTCTTCTGCAGAAAGTCTTTTAATATGTGCATTTGCATGTGTTGTCGATTAAGAGCGTGATTGATTATTTACACGATGACAGGATGTTCACAAAGAGCTAAAGTTAGAATGTTTAGAATTCTTGACATCAATCAAATTCATGGATAATATACTTAGTGATGTTTGTGCTGATCTTTCCCCTCCAAAATAATGAACGATGATGTCATTAGGCAACTGGCTTTTGTTAGTTTTACAAATATTTATCGACATGGAGAGTGATATTTAGGTCACAAGGAAAACTATAAATTGATCACACAATATTTTATTTGAAATATTGATTTGAGATGGTAACACTTTACAATAATGCGTTGCAGTTATAGTATTTATTAATCTGTTAATGTTAGTTAATAAAAATGCAACTGTTCATGTGATCTCAGGTCCATTACATAATACAATTACAACTTTTGAAGCTTTCTAAACTTTTCTAAGTAACAACTTATTTACATTATGTGAGGTTTTTTTTAAGTTGTGTACCTTATTTAGAAAACAGAAAGGTTCTATCTACAGAGTCAAACTCTAATTTGGTACTATAAGGTTATATTTGTGAGCCAATCAGCACTTAGAATGCACACAAGAGGACCAATGAGCAAAGACTGTCCAAACTCTATTCCATATCTATCTATCTATATCTATCTATCTATCTTATCTATATCTATCTAATCTATAATAATTCTCATCCATCCCCCCATCCATCCAAATTCTTGTCTGTCCGTCCATTTAAAATTCTAGCTTTTAAAACTACTAAACTAAAACTATTTCAAACCTAAACTAACGTTTCCTGCAATAATGTTCCTAAATGTATGTTCCTAAAATTATCATCTACACGGGGACAAAATATTTAACACTGCCTTTTATGCTTTACTTGAACCAGAAAATAATTTGTGTGAAATAAATGTCATAGAAAGCATTAAATTTAACTTTCTCATACATGTTACAATACTAATTTTATGTTTTAAAACAAATTATAAATGAACTGTTTGTGTTTCTTGAAAATGATTGCTTCAGTTTTTTTTTTTTTGCCAGATAGAACCTCATAATTCCAAGCGGAAAGTAATTTTTTTTATAATTAGAAGGTTCTATCTGCATTTGGCCTTTTTCAAAAATCCCCATGTACAAATCTGAGAGGATGTACATTTAATATACATTTAGGGTCTCTGTCATTTTCATGTCATTTTTGAGACTTGTTCCCCATATCTCCAAACTGCTCAGAATTCAGATCTCTCTCTCGTGTGTGTGACAAGTATTCGCTGCGTTTCGGTTAATTTTTGTGGCGTGTTTCAGAAAGAAGTTCACAGAGACTGAGACGGCAGAAAGCGTGCCGTTTGTTTTCTTGATTTTATA
>CM077183.1:1843431-1933431 GCA_039654105.1 Coreius guichenoti
AACAACCTGTATGTGCCTAGCAACACTCAGATCACCTTAGTAATGCCTTACCCAGATAATCCAGCCAGAAGGCACTTGCAATGCCATAGCAACCACTCAAAACACTTTAGCAACCTCCTAGCAATACCCTAGATACTAGCCAGAACACCTTGACAACTGTCTAGTAAGTGCCTACAAACCACTCAGAACACCCTAGTAATGACTTACAGCCAGAAGACACTTGTAATGCCATAGAAACCACTCAAAGCACTTTAGCAACGTCCTAGTAACACCCTGACAACCCTGAGAAACCACTCAGAACACCCTAGTAATGACTTACAGCCAGAAGACACTTGTAATGCCATAGAAACCACTCAAAGCACTTTAGCAACGTCCTAGTAACACCCTGACAACCCTGAGAAACCACTCAGAACACCCTAGTAACACCTTACCCAGAAAAAAGCCAGAATGCAACCACACAAAACACTTTAGCAACTGTTTAGCAACACCCTATTAACCATTCAGAACACATTGGCAACTGTCTAGTAAGTGCTTAGCAACAATTTAGAACACCGTAGTAACACCTTTGCCAGAAAAAGCAGCCAGAAAACACTTGCAATGCCATATAAACCACTCAAAACACTTTAGCAACAGCCAGAAGACATTTGTAATGTTGTAGAAACCATTTAAAACACTTCAGTAACTACCTAACAACACCATAGTAACTAGCTAGAACACCCTGACAATTTAGTAAGTGCCTAGCAACAATTTAGAACACCCTAGTAATGCCTTACCCAGATAATCCAGCCATAAGACACCTGTAATGCCATAGAAACCATTAGCAACATCCTAGCAACACCCTAGTAACACCCTGACAACCTTGAGCAACCACTCAGAACACCCTAGTAATGCCTTACAGCCAGAAGACACTTGTAATGCCACAGAAACCACCCAAAACACTTTAGCAATACCGTTAACATCCTGACAGCCCTGAGCAACACCTCAGAACACCCTAGTAACACCTTACCCAGAAAAAACCCAGAATACTGTAGCAACCACTCAAAACACTTTAGCAACTGCCTAGCAACACCCTAGTTACTAGCCAGAACACCTTGGCAACTGTCTAATAAGTGCCTAGAAACCACTCAGCAAGAAGACACTTGTAATACAATAGCAACGAGCCAAAACACTTTAGCAATTTCCTAGCAACACCCTAGTAACCATCCACAAGACCATAACTACTCAGAGAAACTCCAGCAAATTCAATTTAAACTATGTATTATATTCCATGTATTAAGTTGCCGGACAGCTAGCGATTAACTTTATATTTTACAACTATTATTTACTTGCTCAAGCTATTTTTTACTCACATTTAGAGCTTGGTGAGTGTTCATTTTAAGTTGTGGACCGAATATGTGTGTGTGTGTGTGTGTGTGTTAAGGAGAGCGGTTGACCTGACACGCTCTAAAATAAATGCTCTTGTAAATTCAGATGTCCACCTGCATGAAACACACACACACACACATAGCACGGCATACGAACGCTGGAATGTAAACAAAACCGCTTGGTTTGGAGTGTGTGAGTTTGTGTGTGTGATTAGTGTTTGTGTGTGTTTATGTCTGGATTTAGATGGGCTTCTATGGTCATTTGCAGTGACCTTTCACACTGCCAAAAAACAGATGATCCACGAAATATGTTCTGGAAAATGTGTGTGGAAAGATCAAAACAGAGATCAAGCAAAGATGTATTATCATCCCTACCTGGATTTTTCAGGGAGTGAATCTGTTTGCAGAAATTGGTTAGATTCTTGTAAATAGCTGAACATTTATATTCAACTCTGAATATATTTAGCAGCAGTGTGAATGTGGCCATGTACTTGTCATATGATTTTCCACAGTATTCTACTGATGCTGTAATCGGGAGAAGGCCGCCGATTGGTTCAGTCGGTTCCAACAACTTCTTGAACCACAGCGACTAGTTTTTAAGCTGTCTGATATGATGTGAGATGTCGTTTGGCTGAGAGTGAGCACCATTCATATTTTCTTAATAATCTAGTCTGGATTACATCACTTCCCCTCCATGCTAATGTCAGTGCTGACACCAGTCTTATTTGCGTATAATGGTGAATGAAAATTAATTAAACCTCAGTAAATTAGTTGGACCAACATAAGAAAATTTAGTTTGACAAGTGTAATAAAGTTAAACATACTAGAGTAAATTAATTGGACCTAAACCAACTAAACTGTGTTGACCCAACTAAACTGATGTATTTTGAATGAACTAAATAAAATTAAGTAAGGGTAATGAATTAATTTTTAGTTTGAAACCAATTGAAGCGGGACAGATGCGCATGTTGACAGTGTGACACACGTGACGGATGTGTGTGGGAGTCTGTCTCTCTCTCACCTCATCATTTGTCATGAGTGTTTCCTCTCCTCCTCTTCCTCCTCCTGTCGCTCCCCGAGTCCCAGCGCTGTGGTGGAGCAGAGGAACCAACCGCGTGTCCCTCCTGGGCCTCTGTAGCCGTCTCTCTCTCTCTCTCTCTGTCTCTCTCTCTCTCTCTCTCTCTCTCTCTCTCTCTCTCTCTCTCTCTCACTCTCTCTCTCACACAGTCTCCAGTAACTTCCAGTAAACCCATCAGAACGTCCCCGTGACGTGGTTAAAGATGGCGGCTCGGTTGGCATTGGTTGGCACAGAGATGCAGCCTGGCATCACTGCAGGCCATGACAATCAGCTCCAGGCACTGACAAGCCTGTTGCTTAGCAACCCTATTGAACTTTGGCCTGCTTTACTGTGTTTCCAACACTCCTCGAGAGAGAGAGAGAGAGAGAGAGAGAGAGAGAGACACAGAGAGAGAGAGAGAGAGAGACACAGAGAGAGAGAGAGAGAGAGAGACAGAGAGAGAGAGAGAGTGTGAGAGAGAGAGAGAGAGAGACCATCATTTGGGCCATAGCGGGTTTGTGTATTATGATCATAGTGCGCATGTGTTTTACACTGAAGCTCTTCTGGGATATTTAGCACTCTCAAAAAAACTACAATTTTGTTTTGTTTTTGTTTTTTTATCCAATATTATGTATTTTACTTTTGAAAACTTTTTTTTTTTACACTTTAAAAATTTGAACGGTGGCTTTACCGTGTTATCAGATGCTAATGCCATTGTACATTAATACATGCCGTTGTACTGAATCATTACCATATTCATCTGCCATGGTATTTATAAGGTGCTTCAAAGAATACCATGGTATTACCATCATGATAATGACCAAAAACATGATCATAACTTGACATATTATTTCACTTTTAAAGACACACATTTGGATATTTTACCCGTAAGAAAATTACTGTGTGAAAGCAACTGCAAAGGTTAAATAATATTTACCTATATACACAGTTTCTTTATACAGTTTTTTAAAGAAATTTGTAGAAATATATTTTCGAAATTTAATATTTGATTTATTTTATTTTAATGTATTTTACTTTATTTTATATTTTTAATCATTTATTTAATTTATTTTATTTTATTATTTTTTTATATATATTTTTTATATTTCCAGTCAATTTATTTATTTGAATATTTTATTTTAATTTCTTATTGCCATTTATTTAATTGTATTTGAATATTTTTTATTTTATTTTAATGTATTTTACTTTATTTTATATATTTTTATTTTTTATTTCTGTTTCATTTATTAATTTATTTTTTCATTATTTTATATATATTTTTTATATTTCCGATCAATTTATTTGAATATTTTATTTTTATTTCTTATTGCCATTTATTTAATTTTATTTTAATATTTTAATTTTTTTAATTTAATTTTAATGTATTTTACTTTGTTATATTTTTTTATTTGTTTAATTTTTTATATATATTTTTTATATTTCCAATCAATATTATTTAATATTTTATTTTTATTTTGCTATTTCCGTTTATTTTTTTTATTTTTATTTTTATTTTTCATTATTTTATATGTATTTTTATATTCCAATCAATTTATTTTAATTTATTTCCCTTTTTTTAATATATTTTTTTATTATTATTATTGTTTTTATATTTATTTTATTTTATTTTACAGTAGTCTGAATAGGAATAGTGTTTTCTGTCAGCTGTGTTCTGGTCCAAGTCAAACACACTCCTGAGTCTCTGGCTGCCTGTTGCAAGAGCCGTTGGTTGTGGAGAGACCAGCAGATCCAAACCTCTATTTATACACACCAGATCGCTCGCGCTCGTTTGTTAAGTCTGTCTTGCTCGATCTGTCCAAGCACATGTCCAGGAATCCCATTTCTTTGTCTGTATTTTAACACCAGAGAATTGAAACATGCACATGATGCTTTCAATTAACCTTTTGGATTATTAGTTCAAAACTAACATCCTCTTTTGATTAGCGCTATTTTAGAGCTGTGCTGTGTGTGTGTGTGTTTGAAGAGAGCGGGCTAATGGTTTTAATAACATTTACGAGAGCTTTGGTATTTCCCCTACAGCTGCATTCATTCTCTGCAAAGTGCCAAACGCTTTCTGGACGTGAAGAGAAAAAAAGTGGCTTTAAACAAAACAGATGTGTCTCTACAGCAGGTTACAGAGTGTGTGTGTGTGTGTGTGGAGCCTCTTAGACAGCAGCTTACACGTAATACACACACATGCATGCAGAAAAACTCAGAGGTCTAAACCAGGGAATCTGACTCTGCAGCTGCTCCAGTGCAGATCTATGGAAGCTTTAACTTTTTCTCAGAATTCTGAGATCTAAACTGCAACTGTGAAAAGAAAAAAGTCAAAAAGGTAATTGCAAATTTCATCTTACAATTGTGAGACAACTTTTTTTCTCAAAATTCTGGGGGGAAAAGTCAGAAGTGTGAGACAACCTAAAGTTTCTCGGGTGAACGCAAAACATTTGTGAGAGAACGTAAAGTTTCTCTGGGGAACGCAAACATTTGTGAGAGAACATAACGTTTCTTGGGGGAACCCAAACATTTTACGAGTGAACGCAGTTTCTCGGGGGAACACAAAACATTAGCAAGAGAGAACGTGAAGTTTCTTGGGGGAACGCAAACATTTTAAGAGCGAACATAAAGTTTCTCGGGGGAACGCAAACATTTGTTAGGGAACGTAAAGTTTCTCTGGGGAACGCGAACATTTGTGAGGGAACGTAAAGTTTCTCGGGGGAACCCAAAACATTAGCAAGAGAGAACGTGAAGTTTCTCGGGGGAACGCAAACATTTGTGAGGGAACGTAAAGTTTCTCTGGGGAACGCGAACATTTGTGAGGGAACGTAAAAGTTTCTCTGGGGAATGCAAACATTTGTGAGAGAACGTAAAGTTTCTCGGGGAAGCACAAAACATTTGTGAGAGAACGTAAAGCTTCTGGGGGGGAACACAAAACATTTGTGAGAGAACGTAAAGCTTCTGGGGGGGAACACAAAACATTTGTGAGAGAACATTACGTTTCTCTGGGGAACGCAAACATTTGTCAGGGAATGCAAACATTTGTGAGGGAACGTAAAGTTTCTCGGGGAGCACAAAACATTTGTGAGAGAACGTAAAGCTTCTGGGGGGAACACAAAACATTTGTGAGAGAACGTAAAGCTTCTGGGGGGGAACCCAAAACATTAGCAAGAGAGAACGTGAAGTTTCTCGGGGGAACGCAAACATTTGTGAGGGAACGTAAAGTTTCTCTGGGGAACGCGAACATTTGTGAGGGAACGTAAAAGTTTCTCTGGGGAATGCTAACATTTGTGAGAGAACGTAAAGTTTCTCGGGGAAGCACAAAACATTTGTGAGAGAACGTAAAGCTTCTGGGGGGAAGCACAAAACATTTGTGAGAGAACGTAAAGCTTCTGGGGGGGAACACAAAACATTTGTGAGAGAACATTACGTTTCTCTGGGGAACGCAAACATTTGTCAGGGAATGCAAACATTTGTGAGGGAACGTAAAGTTTCTCGGGGAGCACAAAACATTTGTGAGAGAACGTAAAGCTTCTGGGGGGAACACAAAACATTTGTGAGAGAACGTAAAGCTTCTGGGGGGAACACAAAACATTTGTGAGAGAACGTAAAGCTTCTGGGGGGGAACACAAAACATTTGTGAGAGAACGTTAAGTTTCTCTGGGGAACGCAAACATTTGTCAGGGAATGCAAATATTTGTGAGGGAGAACGTAAAGTTTCTCGGGGAGCACAAAACATTTGTGAGAGAACGTAAAGCTTCTGGGGGAACACAAAACAAGTTTCTCAGGTGAATGCGAACATTTGTGAGGGAACGTAAAGTTTCTCAGGTGAACACGAACATTTGTGAGGGAACGTAAAGTTTCTCAGGTGAACACGAACATTTGTGAGAGAACGTAAAGTTTCTTGGGGGAACACAACATTTGTGAGAGAACTCAAAGCGAACGTAACGTTTCTCGGGGGAACACAAAAAAACATTTGTGAGAACGTAAAGTTTCTCGGGTGAACGCAAAACATTCGCAAGAGAACGTAAAGTTTCTCGGGTGAACGCAAAACATTTGCGAGAGAACGTAAAGTTTCTCGGGTGAACGCAAAACATTTGCGAGAGAACGTAAAGTTTCAAGGGGGAACACAAAACATTTGTGAGAGAACGTAAAGTTTTTGAGGTGAACGCAAAACATTCGTGAGAGAACGTAAAGTTTCAAGGGGGAACAAAACATTTGTGAGAGAACGTAAAGTTTCTCAGGTGAACGCAAAACATTCGTGAGAGAACGTAAAGTTTCAAGGGGGAACAAAACATTTGTGAGAGAATGTAAATTTTCTCTTGGGAATGGAAACATTTGCGAGAGAACGTAAAGTTTCTCTGGGGAATGGAAACATTTGCGAGAGAACGTAAAGTTTCTCTGAGGAATGGAAACATTTGCGAGAGAACGTAAAGTGCCTCGGGTAAACAAAACATTTTGCGAGCAAAGGCAAAGTTTCTCGGGCGAACACAAACACTTGCAAGAGAACGTAAAGTTTCTCTGGGGAACGCAAACATTTGTGAGGGAATGTAAAGTTTCTCTGGGGAACGCAAACATTTGTGAGAGAACGTAAAGTGTCTCTGGGGAACGCAAACATTTTGTGAGTGAACATAAAGTTTCTCTGATGGGTAACGCAAACATTTTTCGGGCAAACACAAAGTGTCTCGGGGGAACGCAAAACATTTGTGAGAGAACACAAAAGTATTGACATATTATTTTTCCTCCCATCTCATATATTTTTTCCCACCACTGTGTCCCTTTAGGGGCTCCGTACAATTCTGGCTCCTCACAGTTGTGAGTTATATCTCATAGAATTTATGTTTATATTTTAACATTCTGACTTTTTTCTTATAATTGTTAGATATAAAGTCAGAATTGTAAGAAAAAAAAATAGCAATTACCTTATTTATTGTATTTTTATTCCGTGATGGAAAACTAAATTGTGAAATGTAAACTCTGTGTGTAAACAACTGTGAGGGAAAAAAGGCAAAATTGTGAGATAAAAAGTTGCAATTACCTTTCATTTTTTATTCTGTGGCGGAAACAAGCTTCTGTATAGATCTGAGAGACAGTCGCACCTGTGTCGCCACGGCGATGATTGACAGCTAGCAGGATGACACTGACAGAGACATAAGGACATGCGTGTAGAGAGAGATATTTGTGCCACACACACTCAAACTTCAGCATTTGATCTTTGTGCCATCGTGAGCTGTGCGAGTCTCTCACGGTAAAGCCTGCAGTGATTTAGAGAGAGTTTTATTCCTGAACACAGCGCATAGACCTGGGAATCATGGGAAGAAACTGACTCATTTGGTTTGATGTCTTGAGCAATGAATCATGGGTGGGATTGAGCAGCTGGGGGTCTCGTGGAAAGAGTCGTCCTTTATAATGCTTTGATCTGCACTGAGAAAAATAATGACTTTAAAAGCATTATTTACTGAACGCTTTTCATGCTGAAAGCTCAAAGCACGAGTAATGTTAACAAAAACACTGATGTTTATTGATTACATATGACAAACAAGCAAAGAAAACATGCTAATTAAGATATTTTTGCAAATTAAAATGGACCAGTATTTACATTGTGCATTGGCATTTTATTCATAAATTAAACTTTGCACTTTTGAAAGTGCCATTTCGTTGAATAACATCAATTGTTGCGTTTAATCATTTGATTTAATTTGACAGTTTAAATAGAAATATCAGGACAAACTGTTGTTAGCTTGACAATGCCTTGTCTGCAATTTGAAAGTTTATGTTGATAGCATGTTTTAGCGTGCTGCTAGCATGATTTAACACGCTACTGATGTTTTAACATTGCTAGCATGAATTAGCACGTTGATAACATGATTTAGCACGCATGTTTTAGCACACTGCTAACATGAATTAGCCTGTTGCTATCATAATTTAGCATGCTGCTAATGTTTTTAAAAATGTTAATATGAATTAACATGTTGCTAGCAGGTTATAACACGTTGCTAGCATGATTAAGCATGTTGCTTGAATTTTTAGCACATTGCTAGCATGATTTAGCTTGCTGCTACCATGTTTAAACACATTGCTACCATGTATTAGCATGTTGCTAGCATGATTTAGCTTGTTGCTAGCATATTTTAACACATTGATACCATGAATCAGCATCTTGCTAAAATGATTTAGCATTCTGCTAACATGTTTTAACATGCTGCCATGAGTTAGCATGTTTCCAGCATATTTCAACATGTGACTAACATGAATTAGCATGTTGCTAACATGTTTTAACACATTGCTAACTTGATTAAGAATATTGTTAGCACGTGGTAGCATGAATTAACATGTTAACATGATGTAGCTTGCGGCTAGCATGTTTTAACACATTGCTAGCTTAAATTAGCACATTGCTAACATGATTTAACGTGCTGCTAGCATGAATTAGCACGTTGCTATCATAATTTAGCATTCTTCTAATGTTTTTTTAAAATGTTGTTAATATGAATTAACATGTTGCTAGCATTATAACACATTGCTAGCATGATTTAGCTTGCTGCTAGCATGTTTTGGCACATTGCTACCATGCGTTAGCATGTTGCTAACATCATTTAGCTTGCTACTAGCATGTTTTAGCACATTGCTACCATGTTTTTTCATATCTGTAAATCCGATCAGTCTCAGAAGAAGAATAACCTTAAATAGGATTTCAGTATTTTGGCTTTGTCAAGCCAACAAAATGATGTTTCATACGCGCAATCGCTGTGCATCAAAAACACGACATGCGTTTGCAATAATAGCCAGTTCTTGCCGTTCTGACATGCTGTGTGTTTTTTCTGAAGGGCCCCACTGTCGCTCTGCGGCCCCTAAATATTTGGACATGCCATTTGATTAACTGTCGCTGTTTTCACAGTCAGAGCCTCTCTCTTTTTTTCCGGTGACCTTCCAGCTTCAGTTTTGCTCTTGCTGTTTTCCCTCCACAAAGGCACACAATCAGCTCCGCTCAGGAATCGCAGACGGACCGTCTAAATGTGAAGCCTAGTGCAAGTCATTAGTGTCCCGCTGGGCTCCGAGCAGGTCTTGAGCTGACACCAAACGTCCCTACAGACTCGCGTCGAAACTGCTCAGTCTTACCCAGACTGCAGCAAATTCTCAAGGTGATTTTTCTGTCGGCTGGCTCGGTTTAGTCAAGAGTTTGTGCCTCCTGTTGAGTCACTAATAGATTAGCCGAATCAAACATCTGTAAGATTCATTCTCGAAACAATGAGGCACAGAATCATAGCAGTATAGATCTCTATATGTGGAGTTTTGCATGGGGAAACACCACTTATAAGAAAATATGAGTGGTGGTTCCCGATGCAAAATGCATTGCCACAGTGCTAGAATATTGTGGTTGCCAGGGCAGGGTTATTATAGTTAACTTTTCTCCTTATATAGAACCATAAAGGGTTCTTTAAAATTGAGTCAAGAACAAGAGTTTTATAGAACCGCATTGAACCTGTTTTCTAAGAGTGTAGATTCTGTTACTGTAGTAAATACAATGTCAATGTCCTTCTCTGTCTGTCATTCTCTCACACCTGCATTAGCGCCGCTACGCAGTAAAACACATTCCCAGTTTCATGTGGCATATTTCCACAGATGTGACGGCCCTAAGAGGAAGTAATTGCATGTGTGTGTGTGTGTGTGTGTGTGCTGCACATTCCTGCACCTGTGTGCCGGTGTGTGTGTTTATTGAAAAGGCGGTAGAGATATAATTGAAGCGTTCGGCTCTCTGGCTGTTCCCTGTAGCTCAAACCCTTGGCGGGGGGAAAACGGGGCCGTGGACAGATCAGGGGCTTCAGGGTTTCGCACGGGGGGGTTAGAGGGGCAGAAATTGGTCCCAGCTGTCAAGTCAAAGCTCAAGGAACTGCCCGACAAACAATGTCACGTATTCAACTGCCGCTCACAGGTACAGTTGAGAGTTGTCAGGTGTTTTTTCAGTGTTAAAATCATTTCTCCGATCCCACACTGTTAAAAATATCCTGTTAAATTTATAGTAAAAAAAACCTTACCTGCTGTGGTTGCACTGTAAAAAATATGGTACTATGGATGCAAATTGGTTATATAACTGTACTGTAAGTTACCTTTAAGAGGCCATTATGCCCTTTATGAGTCTTGATGTTGTTTCTGGGCTCTACTAGAGCAGGTTTTCCTGCTTGAATGTTGATTATTTCCCTCATATTCTCCATTGTTGCGGCTTCTCTCTTCCCAGTCTGTCAGTAACGCTCTGTTTAGTTCCTGTCTCTATGAAGCCCCTCCTTCTGAAAAGCACACTGTGCTCTGATTGGTCGGCTGGAGCAGTGTGTTGTGATTGGTCAAGTGCTTCCAGCGTGTTTGGGAAATGTCCCGCCCCCTTACCATAACCGCCAGTTTCAACACACGACTAACTAACTCAACCAGGTTTCGGTAACAGATATTTGAAAAAACCATATTGGTCAAAGACTAATCATAATTAATATTGATTAAAAGGTGATTGGCAGAATGTCTATATGATAGCTATACATCTATATGTGTGTGTGAGGCACACTGGAGCTCTGTGTCCATGGGATTATTGCCATTATTATGATTATAATAGGCTTTGGACATGCCAGAGCAGTTCAATGAGGCTCACCGCACCTTCCCGCATCCATTCAGATTCATTTGGCTTCTCCAAATAAATATTTATCAGTCAGAGTGGCCGAACGCTTCGTTAGGCTTGATAATTCCTGGCGCTCTGGGCAGAGACGGGGCAGGAGGGGTTCTGGGCGCAGGACGTCCTTCAGGGGGCGATGGACCAAAGCGCTAGCCGCTCGGCGCGTGGAGGAGAGACGCCAGAGTTCGTTTTTAACAGCAGAGTTTGAGCCTGAGCTCCTGAATGTCTCGGTTGTTTCTCCTAGACAGCAATGAGGTCAAAAAGTCGCTCAAACTGTGCTCAGATTTGCCAAGATACTGAAGTCTGCGATGAAAGGTCACTTTCGTTACTTGGAAAAAAACCAATAGTATCTCACTAGCTGTTTCTATACAAAGTTGCGATTTAACTTATGTGCAAAATTGGAATATGGCATAAAGCAGCGTTTCCATCCCATGTGTTCAAGATGATAAAATCGTCACTTCCTGGGAAACTGGCACAAAATATCAGTAATAAACTGTAAGTTGCTCAATCGGGCTCTTTTCCCTCCATCATAAATGAGTGTCGCCTCAGAGCGTCAGGCAAAACACACACACACACACATCATAAATGAGTGTCGTCTCAGAGCGTCAGGCGAAACACACACACACATCATAAATGAGTGTCGTCTCAGAGCGTCAGGTGAAACACAATAAATGCTGTCATGTTCTCTTGAACACACACACACATCATAAATGAGTGTCGTCTCAGAGCGTCAGGCGAAACACAATAAATGCTGTCATGTTCTCTTGAACACACACACACACATCATAAATAAGTGTCGTCTCAGAGCGTCAGGCGAAACACACACACACACATCATAAATGAGTGTCGTCTCAGAGCGTCAGGCGAAACACAATAAATGCTGTCATGTTCTCTTGAACACACACACACACACACACATCATAAATGAGTGTCGTCTCCGAGCGTCAGGCGAAACACACACACATCATAAATGAGTGTCGTCTCAGAGCGTCAGGCGAAACACACACACATCATAAATGAGTGTCGTCTCAGAGCGTCAGGCGAAACACACACACACATCATAAATGAGTGTCGTCTCAGAGCGTCAAGCGAAACACAATAAACGCTGTCATGTTCTCTTGAACACACACACACAATAAACGCTGTCATGTTCTCTTGAACACACACATACAATAAACGCTGTCATGTTCTCTTGAACACACACACACACACAATAAACGCTGTCATGTTCTCTTGAACACACACACACAATAAACGCTGTCATGTTCTCTTGCGTTGGGATGCTGGTGTTTGGGAACGCAATCGTGTGAGACGCTTCTGGAGGAATACACACACTCACACTCTCTCACACACACACACACACACACTAAACGCTTCTGGAGGAATTAAACCAAATCATTCTGATCACAGACTTTGATTCAGAACCACCAAACCAACATTTGAGATGCTGCGATGCCATTGGTCCGCTGGTTAGGCCAGCTGTCCAATCACAGGCACTCGTGTGAGTTTTAGTTGCGCATCGAGGGATTTATTCAGTAAATGTGTTTATGCATGCATTGGTTTGGTCATTTTTTCTTCTTCTTCTTCCTTTAGATGCTCCAGTCCAGTTGGTGGCAGTCATGCACCAAAAGCTGGTTCACCAATTCCATTAAACAACAGGAATAAAAAGAAGGAAAAATGAGGGTGATTGATGACGTCTAACCTGACTAGGTCTACAGTATAAGACTAAGAATGTGTGTTAATGTTGAATTTACATTACATTTACCATTGCATTCAAGGTATGTATTGCGTCAGCTCATGCATTCCCAAGGAATCAAACCCATGACCTCGATGTTGCAGACCTTCAGCAAACCACTCATGTGAAATCTCTCAAATGCAACATGGCCGCCGCCTTCAAACAGCCACAGTTTAAACCAGGAGGCCTGCAAACCAGGTTAGTTCGGGGAAGTGAAATATGAGGGTTTGCTATACTAGTCATGTGGACTCAGAAGTTTATATGATCTCACTGACGGGAAAATAAGTAGCACTGGGTCAAAATTGCATTGTGCATTGTATTTGCATTGTTTGTTATTATTTAACTGAAATTCAACCCCATTTCCAGAAAAGTTGGGACATTTTGTAAAATGCAATTAAATCAATAATCTGAGATTTGTTAATTCTCTTGAACTGCTATCTAACTGACGAAAGTACAAAGAAAAATAGTTCACTGACCAACCTAATTGCAGACAACAAAATCAAAATGCTTGCAATGTTTATATTTACAAATTACAATTAGTTTGGCCAGTAAAAACATTGGAAAACTATTCTTTGTACTTTCATTTAATTACAGATTCTGGATTTTATTGCATCTTACAAAATGTCCCAACTTTGCATGCTTGGCATTAATTGCGTTGTATAAATCGCTTTGGAATAGACGTCGCAGCATGTTTTAGATGATAAAAAGTGACTTGTATTACAGACATTTGACGACATTATTTTTTTTTTGAATAATGTGCACAATTAGTTCACAATAAGACCTGAAATAAGAAAGTAAATGTGTCATTCCATGTCAAATAAACAAAATTTTGGAAACGGCTGAAATTGTCAACAGTTTTGATTTTGGTAATATTTTTTCTGAAGAAAGACAAACATAAATAGGGATGAAATCCAAAATATTAAGTGGATGTATATTTACTCATGGAGCCGCATTAAGATCTCCATATCTCTGGGATTGAACAATCGAGGGCCTTTAAAATGAAGATACCAAAAGAAAAGTTTAAGAACCAGAATCTAAAAAGATATTAAGATATCTTTAATACTTCTTGAGTTACAGGCATTGAAACGTGGGGCAAAAAACACAAGAAGTGCTTTTTCCCATGAACTTTCACTGTTGGCATATAATGCAACAAAAATGGCTAAAGTCAACAGATTTTACAAATAGACCTAATAGAAAATAAAATAATGTTGTTGTCATCTTCTAAAGTCATTTTTACCCCCCTGTAATCTGACTCCTAATCTGAGGTGAAAATTGTCATTTTGATCCCGCTCTACAAAATAGTGGATTGTACATGACATCCAATATGCATCATTTATGTATTTCTTTCACCAGAAAAAAATGATCAAAATCTAAATTTTTAGCCAGGGACCTCTGGTTGAGTTGATGACCCAAATGTGTTTCATCATGTAAAAAACATCACGTCTAAGCTCCAAATTTGTTCTAAAAATGTTGCGGGAACGTTCTATAAATGTTTAAAGAATGTTCTGTCTTAACATTTTTATAAAGCATTAGTGAAAGACGTGGGAATGTGCTATACATAAACCTATCCGCGTAGATTAGTCTTGTTTTAAAAGTGCGTGCGTGATGCAGATGTATAATGTGTAGGTGGTGCGGCGGATCTTCACGGATTAACCAACATCCTGGAAATGTCTTCTGCTTTAACCTCAGCACCTAATTTCTGATGCCCTCTCCTCTTTCTTCTCCCTCCAAAGTAAATAAACCTTCATCTGAAGCGAGGCAAATGCCCGCTCCGACTGCCTAACCGCCGCGCGGAGAGCGTTTTTATCTGCGCGCCGCGGCGAAGTCTTTTTCTGTATCTGCCGTGGCAGAGGGAGACGCACACATGGGCAGAGGCCTCGTCCCACCGCAGGAGAATCAAGCCAAGCCTTTGAGGCCGGCGGCCGCATGAGCACTCATTTATTTCCGCGTCCAAAGCGAGGTCTGCGGGCAGAGGAGTGCGCCGCTCTCTGCCGCGCTCCCCAAAGGAAGATTATTTTAAAAAGAGGCCTATCTGCTGAGCCCGCACTTTTCCTGTATCAAACCCGCCTTTCAACAGCCGCCCTGCGATGGTCCCGCTTTCAACATGCACTTTATGATGAGCTTTAGGCCTGTGAGATGCAAATGAGCCCGTGAGGAGAACTAGAACGGCTCTGTGCTGTCGGGCTCCCGATAATCATGATTGACGTGTGACCTGCGCTCGGATTAGGCCTGGCCAATACATCCAATAAGCACCATATATTTGTGATGATTTTACTGCCGATATATAAAATTGAGCAACATTGTGATTATCTAACGTGTTTTTAATGCATTTTTTTTTCATTTGTCCTAAATGTGTTATTTACTAAAATCCATCTCTGGTTTAGAGTAAAAACAGCAATGGAGTTGGCAAGTTTGATTCATTTACATGAATCAGTTCAAATTCAATGATTCATGTGCAAAAAAAAAAATATATATATATATACATCGATCAGGCATAACATTATGACCACCTTCCTAGGTGTGTTGTGGTATTTGACACCAAGATGTTAGCAGCAGATCCTTTAAGTCCTGTAAGTTGCGAGGTGGGACCTCCATGGATCGGACTTGTTTGTTCAGCACATCCCACAGATGCTCGATTGGATTGAGATCTGGGGAATTTGGAGGCCAAGTCAACACCTCAGACTTGTTGTTGGTGCTTTCGGCGGTGGACAGGGGTCTGCGGCTATGCAGCCCCATACGCAACGCACTGTGTATTCTGGCACCTTTCTATCAGAACCAGCATTAACTTCTTGAGCAATTTGAGCTCCAGTAGCTCGTCTGTTTGATCGGACCACACGGGCCAGCCTTCACTCCCCACGTCCATCAATGAGCCTTGGCCGCCCATGACCCTGTCGCCGGTTCACCACTGTTCCCTCCTTGGAGCACTTTTGATAGATACTGACCACTGCAGACCGGGAACACCCCACAAGAGCTGCAGTTTTGGAGATGCTCTGACCCAGTCGTCTAGCCATCACAATTTGGCCCTTGTCAAACTCGCTCAAATCCTTACACTTGCCCATTTTTCCTGCTTCTAACACATCAACTTTGAGGACAAAATGTTATATATATATATATATTTATTCAATTATATATATATATCATTGAATATATGATATGTACATATAATTTAAAATAATACATATTCTATTTTGTGTTCATTTAGTCAAAACAGTGTTGAAAACATCTTTTTTTAACCATTTTTACTGTGCAGTAATTATGATATTGAACATTTAATTGGCTATTTCTGTTCGGGTGATATTATGGTTTCTCTAACTGAGAAAAATCTGAATTTTTAGCCGTTTCAGAGCAAAAGAATGATGAAAAGATGATCAATGAGTTTTTTTTTTTTAATACAACCATTCAAAAAGCTTAGGGGGCCGGAGAACAGTAGGAAACTGTGATACTTTTTGGGGGGGATTGGAAGGTTTACAAGAACAGCATTTATTAATAAATAAATTAAATATAAAATAATAAAATAAATTAAATAAATAAATAATCAAATAAAATAATAAAAACGCACTGACCCCAAAGGTTTGAACAGTAGTGTAAGTTTGATGTCAGAAATGTCAAAACCTTGGAGCGATCAACGGGCCATTAAGAGTATTTGCATTGTACAGACACAGTATTTTTATGATGTTGTTATTGTTAAATGCATTATAATGCACGTTCACAGTGAAATAGGCCACTGTCAGCGAGATGAATGCAGTGTAGATGTGTCCACTCACACAATAGCTTATAAAACATTTTAGTAAGCAGCTTTCAACTCTGGCCTTTGAGTCTTAAATGAGGCATTAGTTTCATTTCGCGCTACAAACCTTTTCATTTAGACAAACCTGTTTTTCTTTTCTTTTTTTTTCCGGGAAGGATGTGCCCTGGACTTGAACTCCGGCAGGATTTTTTTTCCTATTCCAAAGCCTGTGGCACCTGTACCAACCGCAGTACCATCTGCTTGGCATTCAGCGTCCAATAACACATTTCTGGGATAAACTCCGTCACACACACACACACACACACACAGAGAGGTTGGTGGGCGGTGGAGAGGTTGTGGGCCGGCCTCTGGATTGGAATGACAGAGGTCTGGTAGACACATTGTTTTAATTGCCGATGCTGAAGATGCCCCAGCTGGGGTTTGGGAGGGAGCGGGACAGTTATCCGGGGAGGTCGGGATGGGAATTTTTAGTGGGGTATTCTGTCTGGAGGAATGTGCTGTAACTCAATCTCTAAATGAAGAGTATCAAAAAGTATTAAAGCATTTGACTGGCCCTCGTGCCCCTCAGACGGCCCGCAGCGGAGGCCGCAGGTGTTTGGCAAATACTGTGTTTTCTGAAGGAAAAGCTGGAGGCCGTGTTTATGTCATCATTCCTGCCTACGAGTCATTCGCTCCCCTACAAGCTGGAAAACCAGAGGAATTCAATCAAATGCACTTGCTGCTCCTTCAAACTCCCTTTTCTCTCTTTTTTTCTCCATTTGACTTTTGGGACAGAACATCCTTTATTCTTAAAAACTCACATTCTTTCCTGCTTTCCCAGAATCTCTTATACACTCACCTAAAGGATTATTAGGAACACCATGCTAATACTGTGTTTGACCCCCTTTCGCCTTCAGAACTGCCTTAATTCTACGTGGCATTGATTCAACAAGGTGCTGAAAGCATTCTTTAGAAATGTTGGCCCAGATTTGTGGGATGCACATCCAGGGCACGAAGCTCCCGTTCCACCACATCCCAAAGATGCTCTATTGGGTTGAGATCTGGTGACTGTGGGGGCCATTTTAGTACAGTGAACTCATTGTCATGTTCAAGAAACCAATTTGAAATGATTCGAGCTTTGTGACATGGTGCGTTATCCTGCTGGAAGTAGCCATCAGAGGATGGGTACATGGTGGTCATAAAGGGATGGACATGGTCAGAAACAATGCTCAGGTAGGCCGTGGCATTTAAACGATGCCCAATTGGCACTAAGGGGCCTAAAGTGTGCCAAGAAAACATCCCCCACACCATTACACCACCACCACCAGCCTGCACAGTGGTAACAAGGCATGATGGATCCATGTTCTCATTCTGTTTACGCCAAATTCTGACTCTACCATCTGAATGTCTCAACAGAAATCGAGACTCATCAGACCAGGCAACATTTTTCCAGTCTTCAACTGTCCAATTTTGGTGAGCTCGTGCAAATTGTAGCCTCTTTTTCCTATTTGTAGTGGAGATGAGTGGTACCCGGTGGGGTCTTCTGCTGTTGTAGCCCATCCGCCTCAAGGTTGTGTGTGTTGTGGCTTCACAAATGCTTTGCTGCATACCTCGGTTGTAACGAGTGGTTATTTCAGTCAAAGTTGCTCTTCTATCAGCTTGAATCAGTCGGCCCATTCTCCTCTGATCTCTAGCATCAACAAGGCATTTTCGCCCACAGGACTGCCGCATACTGGATGTTTTTCCCTTTTCACACCATTCTTTGTAAACTCTAGAAATGGTTGTGCGTGAAAATCCCAGTAACTGAGCAGATTGTGAAATACTCAGACCGGCCCGTCTGGCACCAACAACCATGCCACGCTCAAAATTGCTTAAATCACCTTTCTTTCCCATTCTGACATTCAGTTTGGAGTTCAGGAGATTGTCTTGACCAGGACCACACCCCTAAATGCATTGAAGCAGCTGCCATGTGATTGGTTGATTAGATAATTGCATTAATGAGAAATTGAACAGGTGTTCCTAATAATCCTTTAGGTGAGTGTATATTCTAATATAATGTAGTAAACTATATATATATGTATATGTATGTCTGTGTGTGTGTGTGTGTGTTTTGAATATTTATAGATATTTTAAATATATATAAATAATGTAATATATAAAAATATAGTATTTTAATTAAATATATTAATATTAAATACTGTAAATATATGCTTGTTTGCTGTAAATATTGTTTTTATAAATATTGTATTAAAAATACTTAAAGTAATATAGATGTGTGTGTGTGTGTGTGTGTATATATATGTGTATATGTATATATGTATGTGTATATATATATGTGTATGTGTATATATATATATATATTTATATATATATGTGTGTGTGTATATACAGTGGGGAGAACAAGTATTTGATACACTGCCGATATTGCAGGTTTGCCCACTTACAAAGCATGTAGAAGTCTGTAATTTTTATCATAGGTACTCTTCAACTGTGAGAGACGGAATCTAAAACAAAAATCCAGAAAATCACATTGTATGATTTTTAAGTAATTAATTTGCATTTTATTGCATGACATAAGTATTTGATACATCAGAAAAGCAGAACTTAATATTTGGTACAGAAACCTTTGTTTGCAATTACAGAGATCATACGTTTCCTGTAGTTCTTGACCAGGTTTGCACACACTGCAGCAGGGATTTTGGCCCACTCCTCCATACAGACCTTCTCCAGATCCTTCAGGTTTCGGGGCTGTCGCTGGGCAATACGGACTTTCAGCTCCCTCCAAAGATTTTCTATTGGGTTCAGGTCTGGAGACTGGCTAGGCCACTCCAGGACCTTGAGATGCTTCTTACGGAGCCACTCCTTAGTTGCCCTGGCTGTGTGTTTCAGGTCGTTGTCATGCTTGAAGACCCAGCCACGACCCATCTTTAATGCTCTTACTGAGGGAAGGAGGTTGTTGGCCAAGATCTCGTGATACATGGCCCCATCCATCCTCCCCTCAATACGGTGCAGTCGTCCTGTCCCCTTTGCAGAAAAGCATCCCCAAGGAATGATGTTTCCACCTCCATGCTTCACGGTTGGGATGGTGTTCTTGGGGTTGTACTCATCCTTCTTCCTCCAAACACGGCGAGTGGAGTTTAGACCAAAAAGCTCTATTTTTGTCTCCTCAGACCACATGACCTTCTCCCATTCCTCCTCTGGATCATCCAGATGGTCACTGGCAAACTTCAGACGGGCCTGGACATGCGCTGGCTTTAGCAGGAGGACCTTGCGTACGCTGCAGGATTTTAATCCATGACGGCGTAGTGTGTAACTAATGGTTTTCTTTGAGACTGTGGTCCCAGCTCTCTTCAGGTCATTGACCAGGTCCTGCCGTGTAGTTCTGGGCTGATCCCTCACCTTCCTCATGATCATTGATGCCCCACGAGGTGAGATCTTGCATTGTGCCCCAGACCGAGGGAGATTGACCGTCATCTTGAACTTCTTCCATTTTCTAATAATTGCGCCAACAGTTGTTGCCTTCTCACCAAGCTGCTTGCCTATTGTCCTGTAGCCCATCCCAGCCTTGTGCAGGTCTACAATTTTATCCCTGATGTCCTTACACAGCTCTCTGGTCTTGGCCATTGTGGAGAGGTTGGAGTCTGTTTGATTGAGTGTGTGGACAGGTGTCTTTTATACAGGTAACGAGTTCAAACAGGTGCAGTTAATACAGGTAATGAGTGGAGAACAGGAGGGCTTCTTAAAGAAAAACTAACAGGTCTGTGAGAGCCGGAATTCTTACTGGTTGGTAGGTGATCAAATACTTATGTCATGCAATAAAATGCAAATGAATTACTTAAAAATCATACAATGTGATTTTCTGGATTTTTGTTTTAGATTCTGTCTCTCACAGTTGAAGTGTACCTATGATAAAAATTACAGACCTCTACATGCTTTGTAAGTGGGAAAACCTGCAAAATCGGCAGTGTATCAAATACTTGTTCTCCCCACTGTGTGTGTGTGTGTGTGTGTGTGTATATATATATATATATATATATATATATGTATGTATATATATATATATATATATTTTAAATATTTATAGATATTAAAATATTTGATACTTTAAACAAAATATTTATATATACATTTTAAAATAAATAATATAATTTTTTAGATTCATTATTTTACTATTTATTTAAATAAAATATATATTAATACTGTAAATATGTAATGTATATTTTTTTGATATATATCTTAATTGTTTCTCCTAGACTTTGGAGATTGAATGTAGAACAAATGGAGAATTATGCTGAACTTTTCAGTTTCTAATGTTTTTCTCTTGAGTTTTGCAGTCAAACATTTCTCATCAGAATCTTTTGAGCAGTGCTAGATGAAGCTCAGAGGATGACTGTGGTCTCTCTTCTCTCGCGTCGCTCCACCATGTGATCGCTAATGCTTTACAGAGATCTCTGACGTTTGTTTTCAATCCCTTCCCATCTAATCACTAATTGCGGTATGATATCCAAACACTTCCTGCTGTAATTCCACTGACCCACATAGACCCGTCCATCCGTCCGCCCTGACGCAAACGAGCAGGAGATCCATTTGATCCTTGATTAAATCTGAGCTCTTGACCCACAATCACTGACGAACACAAGAGGCCTTCACGTTACATGCAGCATCACAACCTTTAGGTGTAGATCCACATGTCAAGCACAAATAATAAAGCACAATCTCAAATCTGCGCTCGTCTCGAGACATGGAGAGTCGCAGGCTTAAAGGCTTAGTGTGCATCCTCATTGTGTCAGTATTAAGACATGTTAGCATTGTGTGCTGCAGAAATAGACTTGTGCATTAATCTTGGGAGGAGCTGGTTTTATTTGTTTTGATGTTTAAAGGGATAGTTGAAGCAAACCTTCAGATTCTGTCCTTTATTCATCCTTATTTTCCGGCACTAAATGAGACATTATATTGGTAGTTTTCTGAAAGTGATCTTTGACTGACAGATGAATTTACACCAAAATACTGTAGAGTTTGATTAGTAGTTTTGACGTCATTATCAGAAGAGATTGGGGCTGTTTTTCCTCCCCCTTTTTTTAGTAAGTTTAATAAATTGATTAGATTGTGCTGTCCTCACTATGCATGATTTTTTTTAATGTTTAATTTTTAAAACATTTTTAAATGAATATATTCTATATATGATATATATTCTAAATACTGCTACTATATATTAAAATATATATGCTTGTTTGCTGTAAAAATAGTTCTAATAATTTTTTTTAAACTATTGTATTAAAAAAAATCATTATTTATATATATATATATATATATATATATCACTATGCATGATTTTCTTGTTTAATTGTTTTAATATCTTTATTAACTTTAACACAATTGCCCAACACATAGTAAAAGTAGAATCAAGTACTGTATGACAACACAAAATAAATAAATAACTAAATAAATGAAAATATTGGACCAACAGAAAATCTGGAGAATACAGAGAAAGAAGGACGGACTAAATAAACGCTGTGCATTATTATATGGTATTTTATGCATTTATTGTGCAACAGGAATGAGATCCCCTTTGGATTTAAACACACTTGGTCCGTTTTATATTTAAGTGCACAGAGCTGAAAATTGCAAATGTGAATTTACATACAGAAGCGATTGAGTTCTGGACTCAAAATGGGCTGGTAACCCCGGACTGTTGCCGGTATTGATTACTGCGGTATTTGTGCATGAATCTGAAGTTTCCTCACAGGTCTCTGTTTCCACAGCTGCAGACGCTTCATGCCATCTCGTGTGAAGCTGTGCTGATGTTTCTCTTCTCATGCTCTGGTTATTAATGCTGCAGTCTGAATAACCTGCTCCGAAGACTATAGTTTACTGAATAATGGAAAAAAAAATCATACTTTTACAAGTCTATAAAATTACAAACAAAAAAAAATTATAGATTTTTTTTTTTTAGTGTGTGTGTGTGTGTGTATGTATGTATGTGTGTATATATATATATATATATTTGCCCCCATTTTTCATGAGCTGATTTTTCTATGTACACAAAAGGCCTATTTCTCTCAAATATTGTTCACACATCTGTCTAAATCTGTGTTAGTGAGCACTTCTCCTTTGCCAAGATAATCCATCCACCTCACAGGTGTGGCATATCAAGATGCTGATTAGACAGCATGATTATTGCACAGGTGTGCCTTAGGCTGGCCACAATAAAAGGCCACTCTAAAATGTGCAGTTTTACTGTATTAGGGGTATATATACACTCACCTAAAGGATTATTAGGAACACCTGTTCAATTTCTCATTAATGCAATTATCTAATCAACCAATCACATGGCAGTTGCTTCAATGCATTTAGGGGTGTGGTCCTGGTCAAGACAATCTCCTGAACTCCAAACTGAATGTCAGAATGGGAAAGAAAGGTGATTTAAGCAATTTTGAGCGTGGCATGGTTGTTGGTGCCAGACGGGCCGGTCTGAGTATTTCACAATCTGCTCAGTTACTGGGATTTTCACGCACAACCATTTCTAGAGTTTACAAAGAATGGTGTGAAAAAAGGAAAAACATCCAGTATGCGGCAGTCCTGTGGGCGAAAATGCCTTGTTGATGCTAGAGGTCAGAGGAGAATGGGCCGACTGATTCAAGCTGATAGAAGAGCAACTTTGACTGAAATAACCACTCGTTACAACCGAGGTATGCAGCAAAGCATTTGTGAAGCCACAACACGCACAACCTTGAGGCGGATGGGCTACAACAGCAGAAGACCCCACCGGGTACCACTCATCTCCACTACAAATAGGAAAAAAAGGCTACAATTTGCACGAGCTCACCAAAATTGGACAGTTGAAGACTGGAAAAATGTTGCCTGGTCTGATGAGTCTCGATTTCTGTTGAGACATTCAGATGGTAGAGTCAGAATTTGGCGTAAACGGAATGAGAACATGGATCCATCATGCCTTGTTACCACTGTGCAGGCTGGTGGTGGTGTAATGGTGTGGGGGATGTTTTCTTGGCACACTTTAGGCCCCTTAGTGCCAATTGGGCATCGTTTAAATGCCACGGCCTACCTGAGCATTGTTTCTGACCATGTCCATCCCTTTATGACCACCATGTACCCATCCTCTGATGGCTACTTCCAGCAGGATAATGCACCATGTCACAAAGCTCGAATCATTTCAAATTGGTTTCTTGAACATGACAATGAGTTCACTGTACTAAAATGGCCCCCACAGTCACCAGATCTCAACCCAATAGAGCATCTTTGGGATGTGGTGGAACGGGAGCTTCGTGCCCTGGATGTGCATCCCACAAATCTCCATCAACTGCAAGATGCTATCCTATCAATATGGGCCAACATTTCTAAAGAATGCTTTCAGCACCTTGTTGAATCAATGCCACGTAGAATTAAGGCAGTTCTGAAGGCGAAAGGGGGTCAAACACAGTATTAGTATGGTGTTCCTAATAAGTTCCTTTAGGTGAGTGTATATCTGGTGCGACCATCATTTGCCTCACGCAGTGCAACACATCTCCTTCGCATAGAGTTGATCAGGTTGTTGATTGTGGCCTGGGGAATGTTGGTCCACTCCTCTTCAATGGCTGTGCGAAGTTGCTGAATATTGGCAGGAACTGGAACACGCTGTCGTATACGCTGATCCAGAGCATCCCAAACATGCTCAATGGGTGACATGTCCGGTGAGTATGCTGGCCTTGCAAGAACTTGGATGTTTTCAGCTTCCAGGAATTGTGTACAGATCCTTGCAACATGTGGCCGTGCATTATCATGCTGCAACATGAGGTGATGGTCGTGGATGAATGGCACAACAATGGGCCTCAGGATCTCGTCACGGTATATCTGTGCATTCAAAATGCCATCAATAAAATCCACCTGTGTTCGCTGTCCATAACGTACGCCTGCCCATACCATAACCCCACCGCCACCATGGACCACTCGATCCACAACGTTGACATCAGCAAACCGCTCACCCACATGACGCCATACATGCTGTCTGCCATCTGCCCTGTACAGTGAAAACTGGGATTCATCCGTGAAGAGAACACCTCTCCAAAGTGCAGACGCCATCGAATGTGAGCATTTGCCCACTCGAGACGGTTACGATGACGAACTGCAGTCAGGTCGAGACCCCGATGAGGACGACGAGCATGCAGATGAGCTTCCCTGAGACGGTTTCTTACAGTTTGTGCAGAAATTCTTTGGTTATGCAAACCGATAGTTGCAGCATGATAATGCACGGCCCCATGTTGCAAGGATCTGTACACAATATCCCAGTTCTTTCATGGCCAGCATACTCACCGGACATGTCACCCATTGAGCATGTTTGGGATGCTCTGGATCGGCGTATACGACAGCGTGTTCCAGTTCCTGCCAATATTCAGCAACTTCGCACAGCCATTGAAGAGGAGTGGACCAACATCCCACAGGCCACAATCAACAACCTGATCAACTCTATGCGAAGGAGATGTGTTGCACTGCGTGAGGCAAATGGTGGTCGCACCAGATACTGACTTTTTTTTGGACCCCCCCGGACCCCCCCAATACAGTAAAACTGCACATTTTAGAGTGTCCTTTTATTGTGGCCAGCCTAAGGCACACCTGTGCAATAATCATGCTGTCTAATCAGCGTCTTGATATGCCACACCTGTGAGGTGGATGGATTATCTCGGCAAAGGAGAAGTGCTCACTAACACAGATTTAGACAGATTTGTGAACACTATTTGAGAGAAATAGACCTTTTGTGTACATAGAAAAAGTCTTAGATCTTTGAGTTGAGCTCATGAAAAATGGGGGCAAAAACAAAAGTGTTGCGTTTATAATTTTGTTCAGTGTGTGTATATATATATATATATATATATATATACACCGATCAGGCATAACATTATGACCTAATATTGTGTTGGTCCCCCTTTTGACCCATCGAGGCATGGTCTCCACTAGACCCCTGAAGGTGTGCTGTGGTATCTCGCACCAAGATGTTAGCAGCAGATCCTTTAAGTCCTGTAAGTTGCGAGGTGGGGCCTCCATGGATCGGACTTGTTTGTTCAGCACATCCCACAGATGCTCGATTGGATTGAGATCTTGGGAATTTGGAGGCCAAGTCAACACCACAAACTCATTGTTGGCGCTTTCGACGGTGGACAGGGGTCAGCATGGGCACCCTGACTGGTCTGCGGCTGTCCAGCCCCATACGCAACAAACTGAGATGCACTGTGTATTCTGACACCTTTCTATCAGAACCAGCATTAACTTCTTGAGCAATTTGAGCTCCAGCAGCTCGTCTGTTTGATCGGACCACATGGGCCAGCCTTCGCTCCCCACGTGCATCAATGAGCCTTGGCCGCCCATGACCCTGTCGCCGGTTCACCACTGTTCCTTCCTTGGAGCACTTTTGATAGATACTGACCACTGCAGACCGGGAACACCCCACAAGAGCTGCAGTTTTGGAGATGCTCTGACCCAGTCGTCTAGCCATCACAATTTGGCCCTTGTCAAACTCGCTCAAATCCTTACACTTGCCCATTTTTCCTGCTTCTAACACATCAACTTTGAGGACAAAATGTTCACTTGCTGCCTAATATATCCCACCCACTAACAGGTGCCGTGATGAAGAGATAATCAGTATATATATATATATATATATACACACATGGGATTTGCCTCTAAAACTCTCTACATTTATTTCGATTTTTTTATATTTGTATATATTATATACACATATATCCTATATAATTTCTGGATCTGCCCCAACAAGAGAAAGGTTTACGATTTTTTTTTAGCGTTGTTTTTCTGTTATTAACTTTTGATTTAAATTTCAGTTTATTTTTGATTTGTTCAGTCACAACTTATTAAACAACTGAAAAACAGACAATTTCAATCATTTTAAGAACCTCTAAAAATTAGACTCTGGTAAAACATCTATAATATAATGAAATATTCTTATATATATTTATTTATTTATATTTTCATATATATATATATATATGTATACATATACATACTGTATATATTTATTTTTTTTATATGTATTTTTTAAGCCAGAATTTGTTGCTTTTTTGAATGAATGAATGAATGAATGAATGAATGAATGAATGAATGAATGAATGTGGCCCAATAATGATGTAGTTACAACATCTGCCACTAGGGTTTAACCGCTGAACCAGCTAACCAGACTCCTTAGGATCAATTTTCATGATTTTTTCCCCCGCTATTAACTTTTGAATTTATGCTTATTTTTTTTTATGTTTTCATATTAGCAATATTGGCATGTCCGATTTTTTTTTTTTTTTTTTTTTTTTTTTCTTTTTTTCAGATACGCGTTTAGGTCAAATTTAGGTCATATGTTGTTCAGATTATGCTGCACAAAAACTACTTGCACTCTTGCATATTGAGTCACTTTAGGACTAAAGCCTCGACTTCAGCTATTTTTAATCCACCAGGAGGCGCTGCAGCCAAACAGGAAGTGATGCTGTTTCTGTCACCAGGATGATTGGCTCATTCATATCCGTTTCCTGACCCACCTGAACAGCATCAGTAGATTAAAACCCATTCTTGGATGAGTGTTTTATAACCAGGAAACAGTTTTATAGGTGATCTGTGCTCTTAGCGTATTAAATATGTTTGCACATTTTCTTTAAACAGACGCAGGATTGGCCTGGAGATCAGTCGGTAAGGCTGACAGCTCTAGATGTGCTTGTAACTCTATAACAATCATGTTTTAATGCATATGCTCCCTGATATGTCTTTGATCTGTGGTTCATAGGGAAGGTTTCGGTGCAGGTGTGTGAAATAATGCACACCAGTGACACATCAGATGTCTGCAGGCTTTCACAAGGCCCCTGTGTGTGTGTGTGTGAGATCCACCAACACAACCGTATTAAAGACTAGTTATGAAAGCCATACCGATGCATTTAAAGCACAGATGACATTAACTGCTCAGTTAAACTGATGATGACCCGATGGATCAATGTTGCGGGCTACAGATTCTGATCACAGTGATATTTATCATCAGTTTCTTTTTTTCTTCTAAAATGAACCCACCTTTTAAATTTGATCAAGATTGAGGCACACTGACAAACATTAACATTACAGATAAATCTGCATTGTGTGCACTCATTGGGAATAAACTCTCCATTCTTCTCCTCTCATGCAAAACAAAAAACAGTCTGTTGCAGGTGTTTGGGAAAGTGCCGCAGTGGCTTTTGTTGGTATGAAGCGTTTGAGGAGAAAATATCATGGAAGTCAATGAGGCCCAGCGACTGTCTGGTGACCAACATTCTTCAAAATATCTTCATTTGTGTTCAGCAAAACAAAGAAATTAATACAGGTTTGGAACAACCAGTAAATGACAGAATTTTCTTTTTTTGGGTGAACTGTCCCTTTAAGTCTCGTTCGCGCCATAGGCGATAACTAAAACAATAACGATAAAGATATAGTTCTATAATATATATAAAAGAACAGCAGAGTCCACAGCACAACTATAACGGCACAGAGGACTCATATACACTAATTGGAATCACTTTCAGATCTATTTTTTTCCTAGCTGATGAACGATAAAAACATTGACAGCCAATCAGAATCCATTCTGATTTAAATAGCGAGCATTTAAAGCAAAACGGCAGCGCGCTAATATAGTTATCGTTATATTTACAGGCCTTAAAGGGTACAATTTTATTTTATTTGTTTATTTATTTTTGCTTTAGAAATCTGAAAGGAAGGATTTGATGTTGCGTTAGTAATTCTGTTGTCTTATAAATGTGAAAAAGTGATTTTGAAAAAAAAAAAAATCTTTAACAAATGTATATGGATGGTGTGTTGACCCATTTGTTTATTATTATTATTATTATTATTATTATTATTATTATTATTATTAATTTAAACATCCACAGAATAACATAAAAAAGTTTTTTCTCTCTCTCTAAAAAAAAGATAAAATAAAATTTAAGTGACCCGAAGTTGACTCCGATGCTTTCAGCTGTCGCTTGTGTTTTAGGACGCGCGCACAAATATGAAATAATTATTAAAAGTAGAACCAAACCGCCTTCACGCGCTTCAAGCGTTTAATACGAGGTTGTGGCAGTGAAAGTTGTGATTTTCCGCGCGGTATTCCAGAGTGTGTTTGTCTGTATGAAGCGCTCCTGCGGTAGGTGGCCGTACGCGCGCACTGATCCGGCGCGCGCCGAGCGAAGACGAGCTGAACGATACTTCACCGTCCTGTCAATAAAACACTCCACGAGCGGCGCGAAACACGATCTGAGTGTGTGTTTAATCCCCGTTCTCACTCAGTTATTGATCGGCTGTCTTGATTGGGATTGCTGAAGCCGCGCGCCGGAGGGACACTTGGAGAGACTTTGTTCGTCTGAATGTCTGATCGCGCTACCGGACACCTGCGCGTCCGCTTCACCTTGTGGCAGAATGTTCCTCTGATCCACAGTCTCTTTTTCACGCTGAGTGGATTTTTTGGGGCTCGATCGTGCCGTGGGTCCGTGTGTGTGTGTGTGAGCGCGAGCGCGTGCGCGCGCGTGTGTGTTTCTGAAGATCAGACACGCTCCTCCTGATCGGGTGTTTTCTCATTGCGATCTGTTTCCATGTTTTTAGGTTTATGTGATATTTCTAAAAAATGCATCATCACCATCATCATCACCATCATCATCATCAGAGAATGGCCGCGTTAGGGACGGATAAAGAACTGAGCGATTTGCTGGATTTCAGCGCGGTAAGTCACTCCGCGTCTCCGCGCTGCAGGTCAATGAGCACACTTTCTTTGGTTTTGTCATTTCATTGTGTTTCTGTGCGCAGATGTGTTTTAAGATGACTTTTGCGCACTGACTGTGCCGCGTAAATTGCATTTGTGAAATCTGAAAGAAAGTTGCAAAAGCTTTTGATAGATGTGATGTTGCATTAGTAATTCTGTTGTCTTATAGATGCGAAACAGCGATTTGAAAATGTTCCCCACACCAATGGTAGTATATCCCACTTTATTCAGTCTTTTCTTGTGTTTTTTTTCCCTTTTCTTTTACATGAATGTTCTAAAAATTCGAATGGAATTTCTCGTGATTATATTCCTAATGGGATCAAACGCAGTTCTACTCGAATGGAATTCTAAAGACAAAGAAGAAGAAAATCTTACAGGATTCTTGTTTGATCCCATCAGGATTACTGATAGAAATTCCATTCGGATTTCTGAGATTAGAGTAGATTCTGTTGGACTGATGATGATGATGCCTCAGTGTCAAAAGTCAGAAAAGAGCTAAATGTGCATCCTGTGAGAAATGCTTTTGGGAAGTTTTCACTCAGGAAATGTGTTTTTATGAAGCCACAGTTTCCAAAAATATTCTGTGTGCATTTGCATTCAGACAGACGTGTGTGTGCTCAGGACACATCGGTTCCAGGGCTGTGTTATTAATCAGATTAACTGTAAGATGATGCATGCATTTATGATGTAAAACAATGCAGGGAATAGAAATGCCTTTTAACCAGTGTGTGTTTTGTACTTTCTCATTCAGGGTGTGTTTTGTGAAAGTTTTTAATGTGTTGTCATGATTGTTTTGTAGATGTTTTCCCCTCCTGTCAGCAGCGGGAAGAACGGACCGACGTCTCTGGGAAGTGGACACTTCTCGGGCTCAAGTATGTGATATGAAACACAAGCATTTTTTTATTATTTTTTTTTTTTTAGGTGTTATGCGTGTGTTACGGCCTCTGTCGCTGTCACAGAGCTTGAGTGTGTGTGTGTGTGTGCGTGTGTGCGTGGAGGGTATTTGTGACTTTGACCTGGCAAACTTCTTCAGGTGTGTGTGTCACAGTTCATGTGCTGTGAGAGTTTTGCGTCTGGCTTTGTGGCAGATGTTTGAAATGCTCCACGACGGCGTTCGGCTTGTTTTCCGCACAAACACACTCATGCATAATTCGTGCAGTACGGACGGCACACCTGCAGGGTTTGTGCGGCCGTGGAGATTTGTATTGTTAAAGTGCATGTTTTATAAAACGTGACATTTTATTACGTCGGAGGTTGTAATGTCGTTTGTTCCGATGCAGGAAAGCTGATTTTAATTCCGCCTCTGATGAATGTTTCCTGCAGGGGGAAAAAAAACCCAAAGCAAATAAATAAATAATTAGAAGCGACAAAAAATAAATGACCTTGACCCTGGAGGAGGATTCGGGAGGAAAAGCAACGGAAACCAGTGCAACATATGGAATGCACTGCTCATTCCTGTGCACGCTTTTTACGGCATGCATGCATGCATTTCTTTTTATTTAAAAAGAGAGAAAAAAGCATTGCTATCGTGATGTGAATGCACAGATGGAGGGCTGAGAGAGCGTTTGTCAGTGCAGTCGGTGTTGTGGCCCAGTGTGTCTTCATGTGTTCAATGGCTGCTATTGTTTTCTTCAGACTTGAGTGTTGTTTAGGGTTCGATAATTTGCATGCCGCCCCCTTCCCCCTTCCTTTGCCCCTCGGATCCTGCGCTTTCGCCTGGATTGTGCCGCAGTTTTACGCTGTTGGAAAGTCGGGCAGAAGGACTGAGGGGGGTCTGCAAACTACAGCTAGTCTGTTGCCATGCAACTTGCCATGCATTTGGCTTCGAATCACTAGGAAATGTTTCATAAAGTGTGAACCGTTGAGGGGAACGAGAAGAAGGCATATTAAATAAATAACACGCGACTCATGAGAACGTGTGGGCACGGCGCTAAATTTATGCATTATCTATCGTGCCCGTTTTCTCGTGCCAGTCTCTGGTGTTTGAGAGGATTCGGCTAACGGCTGATAGGCCCGTGCGTTTGTTCTGGTAACAGCCGTAGCTTATTAAGCCACGTTGAAAAGTGGGGTTATTTTAATAACGCACCGAAAAAAGTGCCGGGCGCAAAGCCTGACTGCGTGGTGCTGCTATTTGCATCGCTCTGTTTTGGTTATGCCTGTCAATCAAATGCAGCGATTGCATTAAGCGCACAGATGAAGAGAGAGAAGAAGATTTCTCCTCCCACAATCCGGCACCTCTCAGAGCGTCTTTGTCTTTCTCTTAGCGAGCAGAACGACGGCAGAAAAGCAGCCGAGGCGGCGAGGGGGAGAGATGCGGAGGAATATCAAACCCTTTAATTGTGCTCGAGATTAGGAATTAATGAGCGTTTTAGCTTGTAATAGCAATATTAGTGCTACAATTTGCCATCTAATGCTAATAATGAGGCTGCTTATAATAGTCAGGGTTTTCAGGTTGTTTTGAGAAATTTGACTCTAAAAATGTCACCACTTTTCCCAATGCTAAACTTTTCAGGATGTATGTAAAGTGCAGAAGTGCTCCGTGTGACTCTACAAGTCTCCTGAAGTCGTGCGGTAGCTTTGCATGTCATTTTAAACGTGCCCGGTTTGACATCAGTGATTGTCGGTGTGTTTATGAACGGAGGAGATGATTTTCAGCGAATGGTGACTTAAATTTGGGCCTGTTCTTCACTCGCAGCGTCATATGACTTCAGAAGACTTGAGACGTATAGATTACTGACTTTTTGTTATTTCTGGATTTATGTATCTGTTATGATTTTCATATTGTTCTGCAGTGGTTAGAGGTGTGTTTCAAGGCCCAAAATGTATGTGTGTGTGTGTGTGTGTGTAATTAGTATTATTATTATTATTATTATTATAAATAATTATTGTTAATTATGTAAAATACATATAAATATAATTTTGACGCTCGTATTCATATAACAAACCTTTAAAAATAAACAAATAAACAAACAAACATATTATATATAAATATTTATAAATATGCTCATTACATGAATATGAGCATATATATATATATATAATAATTATTAATTGTTATTATGTAATATACATATATAATTATATATTTTTAATGCTCATATTCATATAATGATCCTTAAAAATAAATAAACATATTATATATGAATATTTAAATATGTATATATGCTCATTACATGAATTTGAGCATTAAAAATATATAATTATATTTAATAATACTATATATATATATATATAAAATATGTAATTATTATTAAATTAATTATAATTATTATGTAATATACATATAATTATATATTTGTAATGCTCATATTCATATAATCCTTAAAATGATAAAATAAAAAATAAAATAAATAAATAAATTCTAAATATTCTAAATTCTAAAAGATTCTTATATATATATGTATGTATGATATATATGATATATTTCATGTATGAATGATCATGTTCTCTTAATTTCGTTGCTTATAGGAAATGTGTAATGGCTTGTGCTGAATTTTAATTTCTCATCATTGTTTGTGTCAGATAAACACTAAGCGCATTTTGACAGTGTGCCAGTAATCTGTATGAATCTTCATGCAATCATATCCTCTAAACTGTGAATGCACATGAAAATATGAGGCACTCTTGAGTTTTATCATTTAGGCCACTTGAAGTCATCACTTTCTCCAAACGCTGTAGCATCAATGCTTCGATGTGTAATAGAGAAAAGATGCCCGAGCGGCAGTGTTAGGCCAGCGCTGTGGTGTCGGAGGATCTCGCTGGTGAGTTTGGTTCACTACGGCTTGCAGAACAGCGTACGGTTTGTGCAGTCAGAGCCGTCTGTGAATGGTGTGTTCGAGTCCCCAGATGACCTTCCTCTTGTGCCGTACTGATGTCAATACATGCAGAGACTAAACATGC
The DNA here is from genome assembly GCA_039654105.1 of Coreius guichenoti. NCBI lineage: Eukaryota > Metazoa > Chordata > Actinopteri > Cypriniformes > Gobionidae > Coreius > Coreius guichenoti. The sequence goes on from CM077183.1 coordinate 1,876,631, forward strand.
AGGGTGAACAGTCTTTAATAGAGAACAAGTCCTTCCTCGATCAAGAGTACCTTCAGCTCCTGCTCCTTCTGTTCTCCTGCTCTGATTTTCTGACTGCACTTTATACCATCTGTCCCAAATTCACTCTGTGTAAAGAGAGTAAAAGAGACAAAAATGGCACTGGAAGTGCTACAAATGTGCTTTAAAATGGGGAACCAAAACAAAACAAGCCCCATTGTGAATTTGATAAATTTCATAATATTCTGGATTATACACTACCTGTCAAATGTTTGGAATTAATATTTTTGAAAGAGTCTCTTCTGCTCACCAAGGATGCATTTATTTGATCAAAAACACAGTAAAAATTGTGAAATATTACTCCAGTGTAAATCAGCTGTTCTCTATGTGAATATATAGTAAAGTGTAATTTATTCCTGTGATCAAAGCTGAATTTATCATTAAATTGATAAATTCAGCTAAAAGACTGTATTACTCCAGTCTTCAGAGTCACATGATTTTATTATTGGTGCTCAATTATTTATAATAGCTCTTATTATTATCAGTGTTGGAAATAGTTTGATACTCAAGTGATGCATTTTATTTCTCAGGATTCTTTGATGAATAGAAAGTTCAAAAGAACAGCGTTTATTAGAAATAGAATCTTTATAATTATCTTTAGTGTCACTTTTGATCAATTTAGTGTATCCTTCGTGAATGAAAGTATTAATTTCTTTTCTTTTTTTCCCTTTACTTGTTTAAATGGAAGTGTATCAGGGTTTCCACAACCATATGAACTGTTTTCAACATTGATAATAATCATAAATGAGCATCAAATCCTCATATCAGAATGATTTGTGAAGGGTCATGTGACACTGAAGACTGGAGTAATGATGATAAATTCAGCTTTGATCACAGGAATAAATTACACTTTACTATATATTCACATAGAAAACAGCTGATTTACACTGGAATAATATTTCACATTTTTTTTACTGTATTTTTGATTCAATAAATGCATCCCTGGTGAGCAGGAATCGTATTTTTTCCATATTTTCAGTAGTATATATATTTAATTTAATAACTGTCATAGTAAAAATACCCATAGAAATCAATTCCGGGTAGATATTGCCCTTATTGAACCTTAATAAAAGTGCATTATTTGTGTGTCATAATCATGACGAATCGTCCCCTCACGGCCTCCAAACGGCACAATAGCTCCTCTTGTTTATAACTTGTTTGCGTCTCGTCCCCCCAGAAAAGCAGTCTGGTCTCCGTCGTGTCCTCCAGAGTTACGTCAGCAGAGTTTGTTTCCCGCCATGCCTTTGGCTGGATCCTCTTTCTGTTGACATTGTTGTGTCCTGTAGCCCACTTCCTTTATGATTAAATGTCTGTGTTTGTGAATATGTTTCTTGCTTTTTATCTCTGCGCTGCTTTGATAAGGCTGGTCTGGGCTCTCACACACTGTTTGTTTGACCTGGAAACGGCTCTTAAACCCATTTGTGCTTGAGCTGCTGGAGAAGGGAAGGGTGCAGACGCAACATTCGCTGCATGTTGATTAGCTCTTATGTCATGTAGGAGCCTGTGGTGCGGCCGGGTCATGAAATCAAAGCCGACTCTTAATTCATGTTCCTGTCTTGCTGTGAATGACCATCAGTACGATATCAGGAAGAGAAGACTGTCTTCCTTCACATGTAATAACTGGCTCCGCCTCTCTGACGTCATCTAATATTTTTCACCTGCATCCATTCCGTTCTATTTCAGAAATGTATATGATCCAATCAATTCCCAAAGTATAAAATCAAACCCTGCCCTATTTTCATTTTTTTCGCATTACATAAGTTTCATGCTGACTAAACACTCTAAGGTTCAATGCAATTGTTTCTAAATAATAAATATTAAATGCATTTAAATAATCAGTACTTTTTTTTTTTTTTCAATTAAACATCTTTAAACAAGGTCGATTTACTGTGTAGTTTTCTATTATTATTATTTAACATCCTCAAACAAGATGGATTTACTATTTTTTGTTATTTATTATTATTTAACATTCTTAAACAAGGTAGATTTATTATTTATTATTTTTTATTATTATTTGACATCCTTAAACAAGATGGATTTACTATTTATTATTTTTATTGTTATTTATTATTATTTAACATCTTTAAACGAGTTAGATTTATTATTTATTATTGTTTAATTATTATTTATTATTATTTTACATCCTTAAACAAGATGGATTTATTAAATTTTTTTATTTATTATTATTTAACGTCCTTAAAGCAATGTAGATTTATTATTATTATTATTATTATTATTTAACATCCTTAAACAAGGTAGATTTTCCATTTACTTTTTTATTATTTATTATATACATTTTATCAAAACATTTTTTTAATGTTGTCAGAGAATGTATTTGTTTATTTTTCTTATTCTTTTTGCAATTCGTTTTTTAAGCATAAATCTAATAAATAAAATACATATAAAATACATTTTCTGAATACAATCTTATAAAATTTTCACATCTTTAAGGATATTTACATGTATCCTGGAAAACAAGACAAAAATACTGATTTAAGAATTTTTATTATTGTTATTATTTGCTGTGTTTTTATATTATTTTGTGTTTATTATGCAAAGTATTATGATGTTTTAGCTTCCCAGCAAACCCTGCTGAAGTTTGCACAAGTCAAAAACCCCATCAACAGGAAAATATAAGTACAGTTAAAGGAGATGATAAAGCGGATGTTCATGCCAAGCGTTTGATAAACAGGTTGATTTTGAAGGCCGAGCGAGCAGCGCTCGTGTTGTTTTGGCCAGAGACGCTGATGTCTGTAAGGAAGTGCAGGCAGAGCTACTTCCTGTTTTTGTGTGCTGGTCTCCTGAGTGGAACGCAGGCTGCTTTTCACCTTCGCTTAATGTTAGATTTGGTCGTTGTGGTTTGTCTATTTATGGAGTCTTGTATAGTTCAGATAGTTGAGTCCAGGTCGATCTAATCTGGTACAGTTTTGCCCTGTGATGGGTAATATAGTCCGCTTTCCATCTGTCGGGTTCGGTTAAGGCGGTCCAGCGATCCAGTTCAATCCGTTCAGATCCATGTAATTGAATGTTATTGTTTTATTTGTATTGCACAAAGACGCCTGAACTGGACTGTCATTTCTGATCCCGTCCTGTCCGGAGTTAAAATACGGCCTGAGAAAGTGTGCCGACTAAAGACGCTACTGTTCACGAGTGATTCAACACCCTCATGAAACAACAATGGGACCAAAGTGCATTGTGGGTAATGACGATTCATGGGAAACACCCATCTTACACTGCCGTTCACAATGACCTTTTCAAGCAGTTTCCTGAATGTTCCCATGATGACGGCGCTGTTGAAACGCACTGCAAAGGCACACAAAAGAAAAAAGACAAATTTGATCTCTTTTATGTCTCACGTGTTTCTCCTAGACAGCAGTGAGAACAAATGGAGACTTCTACTGAAATCTCAGATGTTTCTCCTGGGGAAAAGACCCCAGTAATCTCACATGTGTTTCAGAAGAGATCTCAACAATGTCTCAAACTGTGCTCAGATTTGCAATCCAAAGTCAGAGATCTCAATATGAACTCAAACATTTCTCGTCAAGTGATCTGAGCTTTTATAGCTTGACTCATTTTTTGTCTGTTTTTATTTTCCTACTTTAGGAGAAACACTTGAGACAAAGTTAAATAAATGTGACTTAATGTGATTCTCAGTTATGTCTCATTTAAGTCTCATAAGTTATGAAAGAGCAACTTCTGAACAATAACATGTTATTGAACTAACTCTTTCCCCTAATGAAACTTCATGATTGTCAGTGCAGGTATTTAGTAGAAACATCTGCGATAAAGTTAAATACTTAAAGTCCCTGTAAAGGCAATTCTGAGATATGTTTCTAAACACATTATGAATGTTAGAAATGTATTGCTGAAACACGTTACAAAGACTGTGAACTGTGTAATACTGAATTGTGAAGTTAGACCGTTAAACAGTTTTTCACCATTGCTGTGTTCAGGATTTTTTGGGCGGGGCTAAAGCGGTGGCTCGATGATTCACTGGAGCATATGGCCCCTCCCCTAACACGATCATAACTGTTGATGACGCACTGGAGCCACTGAGCCTGGCCCCTCCCCTAACACGATCATAACTGTTGATGACGCACTGGAGCCACTGAGCCTGGCCCCTCCCCCAACACGATCATAACTGTTGATGACGCACTGGAGCCACTGAACCTGGCCCCTCCCCCAACACTATCATAACTGTTGATGATGCACTGGAGCCACTGAGCCTGGCCCCTCCCCTAACACGATCATAACTGTTGATGAGCACTGGAGCCACTGAGCCTGGCCCCTCCCCTAACACAATCATAACTGTTGATGAGCACTGGAGCCACTGAGCCTGGCCCCTCCCCTAACACTATCATAACTGTTGATGAGCACTGGAGCCACTGAGCCTGGCCCCTCCCCTAACACAATCATAACTGTTGATGAGCACTGGAGCCACTGAGCCTGGCTCCTCCCCTAACACGATCATATCTGTTGATGACGCACTGGAGCCACTGAGCCTGGCCCCTCCCCTAACACGATCATAACTGTTGATGACGCACTGGAGCCACTGAGCCTGGCCCCTCCCCCAACACGATCATAACTGTTGATGACGCACTGGAGCCACTGAGCCTGGCCCCTCCCCTAACACGATCATAACTGTTGATGAGCACTGGAGCCACTGAGCCTGGCCCCTCCCCCAACACGATCATAACTGTTGATGACGCACTGGAGCCACTGAACCTGGCCCCTCCCCTAACACGATCATAACTGTTGATGATGCACTGGAGCCACTGAGCCTGGCCCCTCCCCTAACACGATCATAACTGTTGATGAGCACTGGAGCCACTGAGCCTGGCCCCTCCCCTAACACAATCATAACTGTTGATGAGCACTGGAGCCACTGAGCCTGGCCCCTCCCCTAACACTATCATAACTGTTGATGAGCACTGGAGCCACTGAGCCTGGCCCCTCCCCTAACACAATCATAACTGTTGATGAGCACTGGAGCCACTGAGCCTGGCTCCTCCCCTAACACGATCATATCTGTTGATGACGCACTGGAGCCACTGAGCCTGGCTCCTCCCCTAACACGATCATAACTGTTGATGACGCACTGGAGCCACTGAGCCTGGCCCCTCCCCCAACACGATCATAACTGTTGATGAGCACTGGAGCCACTGAGCCTGGCCTCTCCCCTAACACGATCATAACTGTTGATGACGCACTGGAGCCACTGAGCCTGGCTCCTCCCCTAACACGATCATAACTAGAGCACATTCGCATTAGTTCGATCGCGAGTTACTGTCAGTACCGTTAGTTACTACAGCCTAAAACTTACAAAACAGCTTACAAAAAAAAAACGATGATATCAAGAAGAGGTGGATTAATTTTGTGCACAGCTACCTTGATGGAGAGCTGAGGATCAACACCAACACCTGCCTCTGCAGTGACTTTACACCGGATAGTTTTACAAACTTTTATCGGAGACAACTGGGATTCACTGGTAATCCGCTGCAGAATGGGGCCGAACCGATTATCTCCCGCGCCGGCCTTCATCCTCCCGTCCCACCGACATCTGGTGCCATCGTGAGCTGTACGTGAGTGTTGTCTTGTGTGCTTACGGCAGTTTTCCGGCGAGTGGGCGACAGTGGACACGCCCCCAGCATTTGAGAGCAAAGAATGCTGCTTATTTTTTCAAGATTTTGATAAGCTATTTTATTTACTTGGTGGATTTTTTTTATGATTCAAATTTGGCTGGGTGGTTAATAACACATTTGTCTGTGGTGTGACAAACTCAGAACACATGTTTAATTTTGACTTTACAGGGACTTTAAGATGATTCTCAGTTATTTCTCATTTAAGTCTCATAAGTTATGAAAGAGCAATTTATGAGCAATGAAATTAACAAGTTAACTCTTTGCCTTTATGAAACTGATTGTCAGTGCTGGTTTTTAGGAGAAACATCTCAGACAAAGTTAAATACTTTATGTGATTCTCAGTTTCGGCTCATTATGTGGTTCTATTGTCTCCTCAGGTGTAAATCACATCATTATTCATGATCATTCACAGCCCTTTGCATACGGCCTTTGTAAAGAAAAAGTGTCTTACAAAATTTAAATCAATATATTGTTTTATGTAAATGAGCAGGCACAATGATTCTCACATCATTTTTGAAGCAAAAACTCTAGGCAACACCACCCATTAGTCAAAAGTCTTGTGGACACGTATCTATTGTGTGTTTTGTGGGCTTAATTCAGTGACTTACATTTTTTGTTTGACAAACGTTATTCTCTCAAAAATACAAGCATGTACATATATGTTGCTCACATATTATGGTAGCCCAGTTTGTGATGAATACAGTGTAATGCCATTAATATGTTTATAAGCAACTGAAAAAAGCACAAATGTCAGAGCATGTCAAAACTTCTAAAGGGTCCCAAAACTGTGCAGACTTCTAGGGGTTAAGCAGTGTTGGGAAGGTTATTTTGGAAATGTAATAGGTTACAGATTACAAGTTACCCTATTTAAAATGTAATAAGTAGTGTAACACTTTCAATTACTTTATTAAAGTAATGTAACTGATTACATTTGATTACTTTTCTAAATTTCCAGCATTGGAACACATTTTTATCACTCGCCATGGTGGCAACTCTCAGACAGGTTGTAGCGTAAAGCTTTCAGCGGCAATGTGGATTAATTCATTCAAACAAGAGAACCAATCAAAAGCATCGCTTTACTAAACGGCCTTTAAATGTCAGGAGGCATTGTGCACATCAAAAACAGACAAAGCAACAAATTAATATTATTCAACATATCCTAGATTTTAAGAAAATATTCAGATGTAACCCCCTTTGTAATCATTAACATTTTCACAAGTAACTGTAATTTAATTACAGTTACATTTATTTTGTAATTAAATTACGTAATCTAGTTACATGTAATTAGTTACTCCCCAACACTGCATTTAAGTCTCAAGTTATGAAAGAGCAACTTCTGAGCAATAACATTTTATTAAGTTAACTCTTTGCCTTTATGAAGCTTCATGATTGTCAGTGAAAAGTTTTAGGATAAAAATCTGAGACTAAGTTAAATACTTAATGTGATTCTGAATTATGTCTCATTTAAGTCTCATAAGTAATGAAAGAGCAACTGTTGAGCAATGAAATGTTATTGAGTTAACTCTTTCCCTTAATGAAACTTCATGATTTTCAGTGCAGGTTTTTAGGAGAAAAATCTGCGATAAAGTCGGTACCTAAATGAGGTGTAGCTGAGAATTTCATTACGTCTCACGAGCTCTGAAAGCCCATCCTCTGAGCAGTAACATTCTCCCGTGTGTTAACAAGTGGTCTTGTCCTCAACGGATCCCCATGATTTTCCATGCAGGGGTGGGAACAGCACACCTTGTTTTCTCGTCGCACCTGCTCATAGCAGTGAAGGTGAAGAGACTCAAAAAAGTGTAATTAGCCGTCTGAAAATAAAGGCAGAAGAACAGCAGCACTGTGTGTAATTAACACGGCAGGTGAGGTGCATGCTGAAACGGAGAACTTTTAATTAAAACGGCTGACTTGTTTGGATATTGTCAAGTGTGCCGCTGTAAGATGTGCCACTGTAATGGCTGCCATAATTGAGCAGCGACAAAGGCTAATGTTAGCATGTCTCACGTGTGTGTGTGTGTGTGTGATGTCATCTGTGCCAGAGGTTGAAGTGTGTGTGTTTGGTATTGGAGGTTTCACTGATGATGTTTTATTTGAATACAGGGTTCAGAGTTAACACTCGCCAAGCGTCACGCTACTTTTATCATCAAATGTTTATCTAGAATGCTGAAAGATTTTGTTTGTTTTAAATATACTGTATGTCATCACATGGAGTTTTGGATATGTGGAATATTTTTCATTCTGAACCACCAAAAGGAAAATATGAAAAATCTCCTCAGTTGTGTAAAGCCTTCAGTACATGTTGGTTGCAGTTTTCCTGATGCACCTGGACGTCCGTCCTTATTTGACGTGGGAAAAGGGTCAAACATGCAGTAGCGTTTGAGAATGAAGGGATGAATCTGTTCAATGTGCATTTGGTCAAAATGTGAGCAGAAATGTTCATGCAGTCGAGATGGAGTCTGGTTTTAGAGGGTGTTTCCATGTTCATCTGGTCTTGTTTCTCTCCTTTTATGTAGATAATCACAACTGCGAGCTGTTCATTTCATCAATAAGGTTGTACTATATTGTGATGGACTTGCTATGGAGTGACTATTTGAGTCAGAACATTGTATGTTCAACCAATCATCTGTTGTATGTTAAGTATTTTTCTTAATTGCTCCATAACTATTTAAACGTACACTATGTAACTTTTAAAAAACAAAAACTGCATGCATTTTGTAGGAGAACATTGTTCTGCTGCAAACACAGTTTGGTTGTGCTTTGGCGCTTTGTGTGGATGCATATGTTTATCCTACCACTCATAAAACATTCACTACAAACCTTAAGAGATATAACCAGTTTAAATGGAAAGAATTTTTTTTTTCAACAAATCCCTCAGTTCCCACCATCTCAGAAAAGCCAAGCCGATGTTGATTCTTGTTTTATTACGAGCTCTGTCTCTTTCTGTTTTCTGTAGCAGACTCTCCTCTGTTCGACGTTTGTTTAAAACGGGTGATTCCCAGAGGTTGGAGATTTAGCGGCTCCATGTAGGGATGCACCGATATGAAAATTTTGGCCGATATGATAACCGATAATTCTTTATATTTGAAAGCCGATAAACGATATATTAGCCGATAATTCTAAATCCAAATTTTTATAGCCTGATTACAAAAACAAAAGTCTCACCATTAAAAGCCATGTCCCAAGCACACAATTATGATGTTCTCATTATTTTATGTAGCCTATATGACTTGCGCTGAACATGTTGCACTGAACTGTATTTTCCTTTTTTGAAGTAATTCCAATCATATTTCAAGCAATTCAAAACCATCATGGTGAACAGTGCGCATCTGAAGTGTCTCAGCTGAAGGAATTTTTTTTTTTGCCATTATTTATTGTCTTTAATATATCGGACAAATTTTCTTATCGGGCCAATAACGATAACATTAAAAATGAACATACACTATATTGCCAAAAGTATTGGGACGCCCCTCCAAATCATTGAATTCAGGTCTTCAATCACTTCATGGCCACAGGTGTATAAATCAAGCACTAGGCATGCAGACGCTTCTACAAACATCTGTGAAAGAATGGGTCGCTCTCAGGAGCTCAGTGAACTCAAGCGTGGTACCGTGATAGGTTGCCACCTGTGCAATAAGTCCATTCATGAAATTTCCTCACTACTAAATATTCCACGCTCAACTGTTAGTGGTATTATAACAAAGTGGAAGCAATTGGGAACAACAGCAACTCAGCCACGAAGTGATAGGCCGCTTAAAATCACAGAGCGGGGTCAGTGCATGCTGAGGGTCACAGTGCGCAGAAGTCAACAACTTTCTGCAGAGTCAATAGCTACAGACCTCCAAACTTCTGTGGCCTTCAGATTAGCTCAAGAACAGTGTGTAGAGAGCTTCATGGAATGGGTTTCCATGGCCGAGCAGCTCATCCAAGCCTTACATCACCAAGTGCAATGCAAAGCGTGGGATGCAGTGGTGTAAAGCACGCCGCCACTGGACTCTAGAGCAGTGGAGACGTGTTCTCTGGAGTGACCAATCACGCTTCTCTGTCTGGCAATCCGATGGACGAGTCTGGGTTTGGCGGTTGCCAGGAGAACGGGACTTGCCTGACTGCATTGTGCCAAGTGTAAAGTTTGGTGGAGGGGGGATTATGGTGTGGGGTTGTTTTTCAGGGGTTGGGCTTGGCCCCTTAGTTCCAGTGAAAGGAACTCTTAATGCTTCAGCATACCAAGACATTTTGGACAATTTCATGCTCCCAACTTTGTGGGAACAGTTTGGGGACGGCCCCTTCCTGTTCCAAAATGACTGCGCACCAGTGCACAAAGCGTCGGTCCATAAAGACATGGATGAGCGAGTTTGGTGTGGAGGAACTTGACTGGCCTGCACAGAGTCCTGACCTCAACCCGATAGAACACCTTTGGGATGAATTAGAGCGGAGACTGCGAGCCAGGCCTTCTCGTCCAACATCAGTGCCTGACCTCACAAATGCGCTTCTAGAAGAATGGTCAAAAATGCCCATAAACACACTCCTAAACTTTGTGGAAAGCCTTCCCAGAAGAAACCTTATGGATTAAGAATGGGATGTCATTAAAGTTCATGTGCATGTAAAGACAGGCGTCCCAAAACTTTTGGCAATTTAGTGTATATCGGCTGATACCGATATGGTGGCCAATAGCATTAAAAATGAACATATATCGTCCGATACCGATATGGTGGCCGATATATCATGCATCTCTAGCTCCATGTTAACCCTTCTCGCTCTTTTTGACAACTAACCTAAGCCACTCCAATACCAGACACACGTCAAAGGTGGCGGAGCAACTTTTCTTTATTTATGGATATGATGAGACACACACGGGCGAGCGACGCATGTACGCAATTTCCCAGTGAAAACCATCCAGTCATGTCTAAAATATAAACACTTATAGGCTTACCATAGTGAATCAGGGTAAGACGACAACGTCCATTTTGGAAGAAGGATTGATGATGTATTGACTCATTTAAATTTTGAACAAAAAAAGTTACATATCGTACCTTTAAACCGTTGAAACTTTTCTATTAAGCAAAAAAGCTTTATTTAGCAGTGAAATTTCTGCAGTTATTCTCTTGTTGTTGTGCATGAGTGGAATTTCAGGAAGTGTCATGTTGAAGTGTTCGGATTATCTGCTGTGTGTGTGTGTGTGTGTAAGAGGAGATTTCTTGTCTTGGTTTTCCTAAAAGGCAGTTGAACATCTGGCAGTGTGTATGTGTGTGTTTGTGTGTGTGTGTGCATCTGTGACGCCATTGACATTCCATTCCATCAGTGCTTTGGTTATGGCTGCCGTTTGCATGCATGCATGCGCATGTGTGTATGTGTGTGTGCACCCATTTGCAATCGTGGAAAGCACTTGTGTGTTTTATGTGTTTGTTTATGTACATTTCACGTGTGTGTGTGTGTGTTTTTCTCACTCTCGCGGTGTGGGCAGTACGTGCTACTGTTTTTCCAAGTGCTAATTTTTGCTGCAGTTGCTGGTTTAACGTCCATCTCGTTACAGCCTGAACCAATTACAGCCCTAATTATCCAATAAATATGTATTTAAGAAGCTGTTTACTTTTCGTGTGTGTCGTGACACGTAGAGCAGAAACCAAACCCGCCGGGGTTACACGCTTTATACATCATATGAGACCGACAGCAGAGAAACATTCGCAAACTCGCTAATTATAATATTGTGCTTTTTTTTTTCTCCATTGCATTGTGAATTTTACAACAAAAAAAAAACATGTCCAGGTCATATTTGTACTAAATTAAAAAGGAAAAAGTATATTTTGCATTTAATATATATATTTTTTTTTGACATTGTGACACTATTTTCATTAAAATTAAGCACATTTCACTCACAAATTCTCATCATTGTAATGTGTCTGCAATTTTTACTATGTAAATTATATAATTTGCAAAAACATTTGTATATCAATAATTTTTTTCATGTTTTTGCACTATGGCCATTAGAATTGTGGCCAATTAACCCCATAAAATGGTAAAACAATGATGATTATTTATTTAAATTGTGATAAATACAACCTTGCCTTTATGAATTTTTATATATATATATATATATATATATACACTACAGTATTTTTAATGTATTCCAGTAATGAATTCTAATGAGAATCACAACTGTGAATAATAGGAATGACAAAAATCTAAAATTAAAAGTTACATTAAAATGGATGCATAATAGTTATGAGAATATGGGGGGTAAATGTTTTTAATTGTCATGAAAATCACAGTTTAAAATGTTTTTAATTGTTTCTGTAATTTTCATGACCTGCTCTTGACATATTCTGTGAAATTCACTCTTATGTTCTAGTTTAAAGAAGCAGAGAGAGAGAGAGAGAGAGAGAGAGAGAGAGAGAGAGAGAGAGAGAGAGAGAGAGAGACAGAGAGAGAGAGAGAGAGAGAGAGAGAGAGAGAGAGAGAGAGAGAGAGAGACAGAGAGACAGACAGACAGACAGACAGACAGGAATGTAACCGGACACTGCGAGGAGTTTTTCCCACAGAAGTGCCCTCTCATGAAAGGCTTTTGTCTGACTGCTGTGTTCAAACATACTCGTTTCTCTCTCTCTCACTCACTCACTCACTCACTTGTTTTTGTTTTTTTTTTTCATCTGAAAGTTTTGCAGGTGTTCAGGGCGCAGCAATGAAACAAGGTCTGTTATTTGGTGTGTGCGGCGGGCGGGCTGGTGGGCGGGGCATCCTGGCCTCTTTCTCCTCCATCAGGGTCATTGGCTGAGGAGGAGTAGAGAGGAGGGGCTGATGGGTAATGTGAAAAGCAGAAAGACAGAGATCTGCTCAGTGTAAACACAGAGTGTCCTGTTATAGACCCAGACAGAACACACACACATGGGTCAGTGATGGGATAGAGCTTCTGCTTCATTATTTCAAGTTAAATATTACTATAAATATTGACAAATTAAATTGGCTTTCAAGAATGTCTGAATTAAGTAAACACTGATTAAGTTGAACTCAGAAAAGAAACAAGTGAACACCTGTGAATGTTTCTTGCAAATATTGTTGTTTGATTAATATTAATCTTAATATTAACAGACAGCAGCTTCATTTACACAGCAACACTTTAAAAATGCTCAGTTCTGACATTCTGACAGTGTTTATGTTCACTCTCAGTCCTGCGTCTCCTTAACAAACAGGCATTCTGATTTGACCGTTCATGCGTACAGCCGCATTTCCTGCGAGGCGCGAATGTTCTTCACAGAGCGTTCACACACACGCGTACATGAGCACTGAAAGATTGTTACACTGCATACATCGCAACATTATCTTCAGTTAAACTTGACATTGATGTTATATTCTAACAGCATATATCAGTTATGTTGGAGGTTGATGTTATGTTTTAACAGTTATATTTTACAATGACGTTATATTGTAACATTATTTTGACAGTTATTTTGGACGTTGATGTTATATTGTAACATATTTTGACAGTTTTATTGGACGTTGACGTTATATTGTAACATATTTTGACAGTTATATTGGACGTTGACGTTATATTGTAACATATTTTGACAGTTTTGTTGGACGTTGACGTTATATTGTAACATATTTTGACAGTTTTATTGGACATTGACGTTATATTGTAACATTTTGACAGTTTTATTGGACGTTGATGTTATATTGTAACATATTTTGACAGTTATATTGGACGTTGATGTTATATTGTAACATATTTTGACAGTTATATTGGACGTTGATGTTATATTGTAACATATTTTGACAGTTTTATTGGACGTTGACGTTATATTGTAACATATTTTGACAGTTTTATTGGACGTTGATGTTATATTGTAACATATTTTGACAGTTTTATTGGACGTTGACGTTATATTGTAACATATTTTGACAGTTATATTGGACGTTGATGTTATATTGTAACATATTTTGACAGTTTTATTGGACGTTGATGTTATATTGTAACATTATTTTGACAGTTTTATTGGACGTTGACGTTATATTGTAACATATTTTGACAGTTTTATTGGACGTTGACGTTATATTGTAACATATTTTGACAGTTTTATTGGACGTTGACGTTATATTGTAACATATTTTGACAGTTTTATTGGACGTTGACGTTATATTGTAACATATTTTGACAGTTTTATTGGACGTTGACGTTATATTGTAACATATTTTGACAGTTTTATTGGACGTTGACGTTATATTGTAACATATTTTGACAGTTTTATTGGACGTTGACGTTATATTGTAACATATTTTGACAGTTTTATTGGACGTTGACGTTATATTGTAACATATTTTGACAGTTTTATTGGACGTTGACGTTATATTGTAACATATTTTGACAGTTTTATTGGACATTGACGTTATATTGTAACATATTTTGACAGTTTTATTGGACGTTGAAGTTATATTGTAACATATTTTGACAGTTTTATTGGACGTTAACGTTATATTGTAACATATTTTGACAGTTTTATTGGACGTTGACGTTATATTGTAACATATTTTGACAGTTATATTGGACGTTGACGTTATATTGTAACATATTTTGACAGTTATATTGGACGTTGACGTTATATTGTAACATATTTTGACAGTTTTATTGGACGTTGATGTTATATTGTAACATATTTTGACAGTTATATTGGACGTTGACGTTATATTGTAACATATTTTGACAGTTTTATTGGACGTTGACGTTATATTGTAACATATTTTGACAGTTTTTTTGGATGTTGACGTTATATTGTAACATATTTTGACAGTTTTATTGGACGTTGACGTTATATTGTAACATATTTTGACAGTTTTATTGGACGTTGACGTTATATTGTAACATATTTTGACAGTTTTATTGGACGTTGACGTTATATTGTAACATATTTTGACAGTTATATTGGACGTTGACGTTATATTGTAACATATTTTGACAGTTTTATTGGACGTTGATGTTATATTGTAACATATTTTGACAGTTTTATTGGACGTTGATGTTATATTGTAACATTATTTTGACAGTTATTTTGGACGTTGATGTTATATTGTAACATTATTTTGACAGTTTTATTGGACGTTGACGTTATATTGTAACATTATTTTGACAGTTTTATTGGACGTTGACGTTATATTGTAACATATTTTGACAGTTTTATTGGACGTTGACGTTATATTGTAACATTATTTTGACAGTTTTATTGGACGTTGATGTTATATTGTAACATACACTCACCTAAAGGATTATTAGGAACACCTGTTCAATTTCTCATTAATGCAATTATCTAATCAACCAATCACATGGCAATTGCTTCAATGCATTTAGGGGTGTGGTCCTGGTCAAGACAATCTCCTGAACTCCAAACTGAATGTCAGAATGGGAAAGAAAGGTGATTTAAGCAATTTTGAGCGTGGCATGGTTGTTGGTGCCAGACGGGCCGGTCTGAGTATTTCACAATCTGCTCAGTTACTGGGATTTTCACGCACAACCATTTCTAGAGTTTACAAAGAATGGTGTAAAAAGGGAAAAACATCCAGTATGCGGCAGTCCTGTGGGCGAAAATGCCTTGTTGATGCTAGAGGTCAGAGGAGAATGGGCCGACTGATTCAAGCTGATAGAAGAGCAACTTTGACTGAAATAACCACTCGTTACAACCGAGGTATGCAGCAAAGCATTTGTGAAGCCACAACACACACACCCTTGAGGGGGATGGGCTACAACAGCAGAAGACCACACCGGGTACCACTCATCTCCACTACAAATAGGAAAAAGAGGCTACAATTTGCACAAGCTCACCAAAATTGGACAGTTGAAGACTGGAAAAATGTTGCCTGGTCTGATGAGTCTCGATTTCTGTTGAGACATTCAGATGGTAGAGTCAGAATTTGGCGTAAACAGAATGAGAACATGGATCCATCATGCCTTGTTACCACTGTGCAGGCTGGTGGTGGTGGTGTAATGGTGTGGGGGATGTTTTCTTGGCACACTTTAGGCCCCTTAGTGCCAATTGGGCATCGTTTAAATGCCACGGCCTACCTGAGCATTGTTTCTGACCATGTCCATCCCTTTATGACCACCATGTACCCATCCTCTGGTGGCTACTTCCAGCAGGATAATGCACCATGTCACAAAGCTCGAATCATTTCAAATTGGTTTCTTGAACATGACAATGAGTTCACTGTACTAAAATGGCCCCCACAGTCACCAGATCTCAACCCAATAGAGCATCTTTGGGATGTGGTGGAACGGGAGCTTCGTGCCCTGGATGTGCATCCCACAAATCTCCATCAACTGCAAGATGCTATCCTATCAATATGGGCCAACATTTCTAAAGAATGCTTTCAGCACCTTGTTGAATCAATGCCACGTAGAATTAAGGCAGTTCTGAAGGCGAAAGGGGGTCAAACACAGTATTAGTATGGTGTTCCTAATAATCCTTTAGGTGAGTGTATTTTGACAGTTTTATTGGACGTTGACGTTATATTGTAACATATTTTGACAGTTTTATTGGACGTTGACGTTATATTGTAACATATTTTGACAGTTATATTGGACGTTGACGTTATATTGTAACATATTTTGACAGTTTTATTGGACGTTGACGTTATATTGTAACATATTTTGACAGTTTTATTGGACGTTGACGTTATATTGTAACATATTTTGACAGTTTTATTGGACGTTGATGTTATATTGTAACATATTTTGACAGTTTTATTGGACGTTGACGTTATATTGTAACATATTTTGACAGTTTTATTGGACGTTGACGTTATATTGTAACATATTTTGACAGTTTTATTGGACGTTGACGTTATATTGTAACATATTTTGACAGTTTTATTGGACGTTGACGTTATATTGTAACATTTTGACAGTTATACTGGATATCGACGTTATTGTAGCATTATTTTTGACAGTTATATTTGAATTTTAACCCCGAACCCGGAATTCAACAGCAGGATCCGGAAGTACATTTTTAGTATTATTTTAGTAGAGATACTAATACATTTCAGTCTTATCGTGTTTGATATGTGATCACGTGTGTGTGTGTGTGTGTGTGTGTGTGTGTGTGTGTGCATCTCCCTCCTCACACCCGTTTATTCCATCTCCATGCCCACATCAGCTGTTCCAGAATTTCACGGAATTCCCTGTCTGGTTCCCGTTCGGTTTCCACGGTAACAGGTGCGGAGTTCACCCTGGCGTCTGGACGCAGGCAGGTGTGTGTGGACTTAATTACACCGAGAATTCCAGCGCTCGTCTGCGCACACACACACACACACACACACACACACACACACACACACACACACACATACATATCTCACTGCCACATGTTCTGGAACAACTTTTTCCACACTGTGGAGTAAGGACAGAGACGCCGGTTTATCCTGTACTAGAGTTCGAACCCGAGGGTTTCAGGTAGAGCCCCCCCGTGTGTTTCAGCGCTGTAATGAGTGCGGGAAGAACTCACTGAAAATTGCTCTCAGCAGAGAGACAAACACACACACAGAGAGAAAGAGAGAGAGACCAGTGCTTGACAGAAAACAGTGAAGCCTCCTTAGCGCATTTGAAACCGAAGTGTGAATGAAACATAGCGGCACTTTAAGAAAATATTTCAAGCTTCATTTGCAGAAGGTTTTTCAAACGGCACAAATTGTTTTCACCATGCTAAGCTCCTGCAAATGAGGAGACTGGAAATGTTTACCTGTTTATAGACGCAAATGCTTTCACACATGCGGCGTGTTTTGATATATTCTCTAAAGAAGAGAGGCAGCGGCAGAAAGCGACAGAGACGCGTGGTGGCTATTGCTGCTCGTCACTGTGAATTACACGGCCTTGCTTTTTAAATGCGAAGCTGAGGAAGATGCCAAACTGACGAGCACAATGTACACGCAACGCGCTGAAAACATGACCTTCCCTTTCCTTGCATCATTCCGTCTTTCTTTTAGTTCAGTTGTCATTTCATCATTAGGAATTATAAATGCGTAAGTTGTTGAAGTTCTTTGTCATTGTCTGCACTGAAAAGAGCAGCATGAACATTCTGCTAAACATCTGCTTTTGTGCCTCACAATAGAAAGTGCGTCATGTGGGTTTGGAACGATTCCTTCAGGTAAATCCGCTGGTTCGCCGAGCCTTTGATGTATCTTTTTCTCTGTTTCTCTCTTTTCATCTCTTTCTTTACCTCTCTCAAATGGGTTTTGTTATGGCTGTGAAGGTTCTCTGAGCGTTTCAGAGGCTCTTGGTTTGTGTGTGTGTTGTGAACTCAAGTATAGACATGTTCAGTCAAACATCTACAGCTCTTTCATGGAGAATCAAAGGTCTGAACTTAAAGGCTTCCATAATTCCTGGAAAACAGCCCTGATCAATGAAAAAAAAAAAGAAAAAAAAAAAAAGAAAAACATCCTGTCTGGATGCAATAATTTTTAATTCATTTTATTATTATTTTATTTAAATATGCATAAATTCTGGATAAAAGCTGGATAACAACTACTAAATACTTTACAAATTTTAATAATATACAGTATAATGTAAAATGTTACATTTTTATACAAAAATAATTTAATTTATTTTTCTTTGTTCTGTTTTTTTATATACTTAATTATATAGTTTTCAAATAATTAAATATATAAAATTATAAATAAAAAATATTTAGCATAAATAGAAAAGCATTATTTTGACAATGAAGTACATTTAAAAATCTTCATATATATATATATATACAGTGGTTAAAGTGGGATTTGGCAGGTGGGGGAACCCTCAAATTTTGTGTAGGTGCAACAGGGAAAAATGACTCACCGTGGGACAACATATTGAGTATCGTGGTATAGCAATACTTTTTGTGATAAGAGTGTCACTGTGGCACCAAGTATCACAATACTTATTTACTTGATATTTTAATGGTTTTATTTTGGTCCATCTACATCTACACTGATATGATGACGATACGATGTTAAAATTGCTGAGCACCACAATATGGAACACAACCTTGTTTTTCACAATGTAAATTCAAACATAAAAATGGGAAGTTTAAAACTGATTAAAATTTAACACACCAAAATGGCTGAAGACACAACTACAACAGAAATAAATCACAACCTAGATAAACCTATCGCAGAGTCAATGTCAAAATGCAGAATCAAAAGTTTTGCTGTATCATAAAACATAAGAAACAACAACAAAACAACCATGTATGATGGTCCAAATATTGTGGCTATTCTCACATCCAGTCAAAATAGCTCCCATATTGACTGGTACTGTGACTTGATTTGTTTTTTTTAACTCCACTGCAACCAGGCCCGGATTAAGAACACATAGGGCCATGAGGCTATAACAAACCCAAGGGCCCCCATAGTAGCACATCTTGGTGTCACAACGTTTTCTACCACACACAGTGGGGAGAACAAGTATTTGATACACTGCCGATTTTGCAGGTTTGCCCACTTACAAAGCATGTAGAAGTCTGTAATTTTTATCATAGGTACTCTTCAACTGTGAGAGACGAAATCTAAAACAAAAATCCAGAAAATCACATTAATCGGCACTGCAAAATCGGCAGTGTATCAAATACTTGTTCTCCCCACTGTAAATAATTCGTATTTTTACAAAAAATTGTCAAAGCACAGAGATACAATGAGTATATACTGTCTGAATATTCAATTTTAATATTAAGTAGGACTATATATAAATATTCCAGGCTGCAACACATTAACAGCATAAATGCATTAACTCCGGATATGAGGTCAAAGTAAACAGATTTCCAGAAACAGCAACTTTTGAGCATATACAACGGCCTTAAGGAGTTTTAAAACCAGTGAGGTCCCAAAGTTGAGCTATTTAGGAGGGCTCGGGGGGCATGGTCCCCAAGAAATGTTTGATTTCTCTGATCTACATATGTGCATTTTAAGATGTTTGCCTGGCGCTGGTTATCACATCAATAGAGCGGCGAAAGCGACCGAACGAGTTCGTCAGCGCTGTGCATGAGACGATCCAGCTGCTCTCGTGCTACGACTGCTGGATCTATTTATTTATTAATTATCGGAGGCCCACTTTAACCCCTGTGTGTATATATATATGCATAAATATATACGTGTATGCATAAATATATACATGTATGTGTATACACACACACGCACACATATTCATACATACATATATGTGTGTGTGTGTGTATGCATGCGAATAGAATAGAATAGAATATACGTGTGTGTGTGTGTGTGTGTGTGTGTAGCTTCAAATCCGAAACATCAAATCAAAACAGAAACATTCTGTACAATCTAAAACTATTGATAATACTTAAGTATTTAACCTTTGTACTTAATAGTAAATACAAAATACTCAGATCTATATAAATATACAGGTAGTTTGAGAGTTTATGGAGTCTCAGTTATGTCATTCACAGTGCATTATGGGAGTGTGCGGTCACTGCTCTTTTGCTATATATGTTTCCATGGTAACAGCGTCTTCTCTGATTGGTGGATTCTCTAGGAGGCAAGTGAATATGATTTTTATTTCCAGGACGCTGGAACTGTTGCATTTTAAATGAACTGAATTGCTTTTCTCTTTATGCAAAATGTAATTCCAAATTGTGTTATTTTAAGGTGAGACTGACCCAGGCGGTTTTTGCGATTTGACATTGTTAGTCTTGAAACGCCGTTGGCCGACCTCAGAAATCAGCTGAAATTGGCATCATGAGTCAGAAGTTTCGGAGATATTAAGAAGGTTTCACGGCAGATTTGGATAATGGCCATGTTTGATATGATCCACGTTTCTTTTCTCATCTCTCCCCACATATAAAGCGTTAAGCGAAAACGACTCGCCCACACGTCACACACACACTCACACTAAAACACACACATGCACACATCGATATTGTTATTTGTCACTTACATCTTGTTTACGGGCTATTAAAAGCCCAGCGTCTCTCACACAGGCTCTTCACGTGGTCAGACTCGGCGCTCTTTCTCTCTGTGTGTGTGTGTGTGTGTGTGGGACGGGTCGAGGTGTGTTAGGGTGCCGTAACGCCTGGCGTCGCTCTACTGTTTGGATAATAGTGATGTCGGCGCTCTTGGCTGCGTGGGGAAGGACATTAATGTTTCAGCATATGTCTTCTGCTGAAGTGTGAACAGAACTCGTGTTACGGAACGACTCGCTGAGCTGAACGTGTGCAAGAAAAAACGTCTCTCTCCTCGCAGGCGGACGACAGGGAGAGAGACGGACGCTTGAAAGCAGTCTTTACCTGAGTCTCGCTGGTCATGGTCTGGTCTGGTTTCAGGGGGTTTTGACCTGTATGTTGCTCTAAATGTGTGAGAAACGGAAGTAGAGTTTTGAAATATGATTTCATTTGTTAACTACATTAGTTAACATCAAATAACAATGAATGATATATCCACTGCATTTATTAATCTTAGTTCATGTTAATTTCTACATTTACTAATACATTATTAAACTCATTAGTTGATGCACACAATGAAAACTTTAGGTTAATGCATACAGTGAAATATATTGCTTATTGTTAGTTCATGTTAACCAATGCACTAACTAATGAAACCTTATTGTTACCTTCTTTTTTACCTTACTACATGAAATATGTCAGCTGCATTATTGGGTTTTCTTAGACATTGTGTTTTTGTTGATGATTTTGAGGAACACAACCTGTCCATGTTGACATCTGAGTAATTTGATGAGTTTCTACTAAATGGCAGATGAACTTGTGTCAAAATACTGTAGAGTTTACAGGACCTTTTAACCCCTCCTTTTGGCAAGTGGGGCATAAATGACATACCCAAAATAAAAAGGTTGCTGCTCTTAAGTCATTCTGAATAGAAAACATAGCCAACATATATTTAGAAAGCCAACACTTGAGAGTTTACAGTTCAAGACTCAGAATTACTGTTATTAATATGGAGATATAGACCGATCAGGTATAACATTATGTTACCTCCTAATATTGTGTCGGTCCCACTTTTGCTGCCAAAACAGCCCTGACCCATCAAGCCATGGTCTCCACTAGACCCCTGAAGGTGTGCTGTGGTATCTGGCACCAAAATGTTAGCAGCAGATCCTTTAAGTCCTGTAAGTTGTGAGGTGGGGCCTCCATGGATTGGACTTGTTTGTTCAACACATCCCACAGATGCTCGATTGGATTGAGATCTGGGGAATTTGGAGGCCAAGTCAACACCTCAAACTCATTGTTGTGCTCCTCAAACCATTCCTGAACCATTTTTGCTTTGTGTCAGGAGCATTATCCTGCTGAAAGAGCCACAGCCACCAGGGAATACCGTTTCCATGAAAGGGTGTACATGGTCTGCAACAATGCTTAGGTAGGTGGTGCGTGTCAAAGTAACATCCACATGGATGGCAGGACCCAAGGTTTCCCAGCAGAACATTGCCCAAAGCATCACACTGCCTCCGCCGGCTTGCCTTCTTCCCATAGTGCATCCTGGTGCCATGTGTTCCCCAAGTAGGTGACGCACACGCACCCGGCCATCCACGTGATGTAAAAGAAAATGTGATTCATCAGACCAGGCCACTTTCTCCCATTGCTCCGTGGTCCAGTTCTGATGCTCACGTGCCCACTGTTGGCGCTTTCGGCGGTGGACAGGGGTCAGCATGGGCACCCTGACTGGTCTGCGGCTATGCAGCCCCATACGCAATACCAGCATTAACTTCTTGAGCAATTTGAGCTACAGTAGCTCGTCTGTTTGAGCGGACCACACGGGCCAGCCTTCGCTCCCCACGTGCATCAGTGAGCCTTGGCCGCCCATGACCCTGTCGCCGGTTCACCACTGTTCCTTCCTTGGAGCACTTTTGATAGATACTGACCACTGCAGACCGGGAACACCCCACAAGAGCTGCAGTTTTGGAGATGCTCTGACCCAGTCGTCTAGCCATCACAATTTGGCCCTTGTCAAACTCGCTCAAATCCTTACACTTGCCCATTTTTCCTGCTTCTAACTCATCAACTTTGAGGACAAAATGTTCACTTGCTGCCTAATATATCCCACCCACTAACAGGTGCCGTGATGAAG
Organism: Coreius guichenoti; assembly: GCA_039654105.1. Taxonomy (NCBI): domain Eukaryota; kingdom Metazoa; phylum Chordata; class Actinopteri; order Cypriniformes; family Gobionidae; genus Coreius; species Coreius guichenoti. Next base: position 1,899,367 of record CM077183.1, read on the forward strand.
AGATAATCAGTGTTATTCACTTCACCTGTCAGTGGTCATAATGTTATGCCTGATCGGTGTATAAGCTCAAAGATAAAAACAAAAATATATTTTTTAAATGTATAAAAATATGATTTATCTGTGTTGTAGAAACTTAGAAACACAATGAAGCTGTGAATGAAGTCTGGTCATGCTTTATTTCAAATCTGGGGATGATATATCTAAAACTAAGAATTTTATTAAATATTTTTTAAGACCATGTCATGTGAGTTTTTAGAGAAGGCTGAGAAGATGCTAATAAAATATTTTTTTTCCCTGTAAACACCGATTTGCAGTCTGTTGTCTAATGGAGAACTGCTCCATTCATGTTTCTATTGTTCTCACTCGACTAACCTTTCACACCTCTGCCGGTATGAAACTTACTCTTCACTATTCTTTATCATTATTTTTTTTTTTTTTTTGTATTCAGCCATTATTAGCCTCTATTCTGGCACTATGGCTTGCCCATCAACACCACTTTGATCCCACTATACATTAATCCACCTATTACCCGAAGTCTTTTAGAAAACAAACAAAAAGAGCATATTCTTGGGACCTTATGTGAATTCCTTTAACAAATTAGTTTATGCAATAGAATAGCTCCTGGCAGACAGATGCATTAGAGCTACAATTAGCATCAAGCTTCATAACACAATTTAAAAGATTAATATTATGATTTTACTCAAAACTCACTTTAAACTACCATCGAGTGTTTGTATTTACTTCTGATTGCGATCTAATGTGGATTTTAGTTATATAATGTTGTTGAAATATGTTTTGTATAGCCTTTTATATGCAGCTAATCTAAAGTGCAGTGAATGTTGAACAACAATAATCTGGGGCCGTCTGCGATCTTTATGCGTAAAGGGGTTAAGTCACATATTGTCGCTGTCGGGCAGAAACCTTGTATCTCCATATTTCATCATTTTTATGTTTTTCATAAATCATTACTTTTGGTCACCCTTTACTTCTGTCTGTGGGTTTTGCAAACCAATGAAAAGTATTAAAAAGAGCTTGTGACTAAACCTCGTAACTCCATTGGCTCCTCAAACTGTCAGTCAAACATCTTAACTCCGCCCACCTCTATCATGAATGAAGTGCTGCACGCAGTTTGGAGCGTCTCTGCTTGTTTGCAATGCAATGGTAAATAAAGAAGTGATGTTTGAATAAGTACAGTGTTTTCTTTACTCAAGAAACACACATATATATATATATATATATATATATATATTATATAAGACTAATGTTTTATACATCTGAGGAGCGGAGAAAAAGCATTTGTCGTCGAGTCACAGCCAGTACTGTCTTAAATAGCTTGTGCGAATCACTTCATCTTTAATAACATGAGATTTTGGCCAAATGACAGAAAAAACTAAGCGCCCACATATAGCTACAGTAAACTTTATTGCCTGTAAGTTGACATGTAATGCAATGCACTAATGATGTGGCCATTTTTAATGACGGACAAAACATGTATGTCCGACATTCACAGGTCAAAAACCTTGTAACAACATTTTACCAAAATCAAGCTCAAATGGTAATTGAAACTACACCATAACTCATGTTAAATCAACAGATTCCCTCTAAACTTTGTTGCAACTAGTCAAACACAGTTGAATGCAGTTACTGTTAGGATAATTGTTTTGCCGTTTTCTGACTTTTTTGCAGAACTTTTCTTGTTTCGTCATTATTATTAGTTATTGGATGTTGAGATCATTTTACATTTGTTGACTGTCACCGTTATTGTGCGTCTAGTGTTGAGGTCTGTGTAAGAACCTTTGAAAACTATCAGCCCACCTTCATTTCCAGGCATGTGGAGTGAAATGTTTGATTGAATCAGCAGAAATTGTATTACTGTCCGTTTTAAATGTCTTTGATGTTCAGTCTGTGACGTACAGTGAGCAAAGAATCTCTTAAGATGCAGGAGCCATGACTGGGTTCAATTCGATTTGTTTACGTTTAGTCGTTACTATCAGCTGATATTCACAGATCTTTCCCAGAGGAAAACATCGTTTCTCAGATGATACAGTAGATCAGGAGACTTTCATTGAAATGTCAACTTTATCTTTTTGTGTTATTGTATTAGTCAAGTTCTTCAAATGATCTTCTTTTGTGTTCCACAGAAAAAGTGTGTCATATATTTAGCTGGAGACAAGACAAGTTATTAAATTGATTATATTGTTTGCATACAGTCTGCTGTGTCAAACATGAGAAATGCTTGCGATCATATTGAGGCTTTCGTTTGCAGAGCTTTGGTGTTTTGGCAAAATGTTGAGATCTATTCTTTTCCAGTAGAATAATCTGAGCTTCATTGAGATCCATATTGAGCCAAATCGATATTGAATCAAAATCGTAAAACGAAAAGAGCTTGTGAATCATGATCAGTGTTGATTATTAACATACTTGAGATTTTTACTGAGGTTGTGTGAGGAAAAACAAAGATATTTGTGATTTAGACGGGATTAAAAACACAAAATGAATCTGTGAAATGCAAATGAATCTATTGAAACGAATCAAAATTGAATTGAATCACGAGCTTATGAATCGCGATAAATGTCGATTATTAACATACTTGAGATTTTACTGAAGTTGTATGAAAAAACAGATGTTTGTGATTTAGGCAGGATTAAAAAACAAAATGAATCTGTGAAATGCAAATGAATCTATTGAAATGAATCAAAATCGAATCAAATCAAGAGCTTATGAATCGCGATAAATGTTGATTATTAACATACTTTTATTTAACTGAGGTTGTGTAAAACATGTTTTTGATTTAGAAAGGATTAAAAAAAACATTAAATGGATCTGTGAAACAAAAATGAATCTTTTGAAATGAATCAAATCAAGAGCATGATTAATGTCGATAATTAAAATAATTGAGGTTTTTACTGAGGTTGTGTGAGAAAAACATGTTTTTGATTTAGACGGGATTTAAAAACACAAAATGAATCTGTGAAATGCAAGTGAATCTATTGAAATGAATCAAATTGGAATCGAATCAAGAGTTTTGTGAATCACGATAAATGTAGATTATTAACATACTTGAGATTTTACTGAGATTGTGTGAGTAAAACATGTTTTTTATTTAGACAGGATTAAAAAACACTAAATGGATCTATTGAAATGAATCGAATCGGAATCAAATCAGGAGCTTGTGAATCATGATAAGTGTTTTTTTGTACCATGAGAGATCTTATGTGAGTCTATGTAAGAAATATAAATCAGATCTCGCTAAAGAACGATGATAAATGAATAAATGAGAGTGTAAGTAGACGTGAGTCCATTATATTTTGAGAATTAAACCGGTATTATGTTGAAATATTCAGAGGTTGTCTGAAGGTTGATAATGCGTTTAGACAGACATTAAGCCGTAATCGGTTTCTAATGGAGTTACTCTGAGACTTCTGATACGATTTGCTTTGAGCTGAGAGAGAGACAGCCTTCGCCGTGTGTGTGTGTGTGTGTGTGTGTGTTAGCTTCCATTGTGAAGGTCTGCATCTATTGCCACTTTTTTCTTTTTGTCGTTTTCCCACAATGCCACTCTGAGCGTGTGTGTTTTAGCGCAGTGTGTGGAAGTGAATTAGATGATGTGTGTGTGTATCCCGTGGTGAAAGAGTGTGCTGTCACCCACGCTGATCGCTAACTTGTTAGCGCTTTCTCACTCTGACTCCTCTAAACCAAGAATAGGGTGACAGCGAGGTGTCAATCCCAGAGCCATCGCCATGGCGATGCTGCCACCATGTCTCCATGGCGCTGGGTATCGGGGTGAAATCCGAAAGGACCTCGCCGTTCTGCCAAAGGGAATCGTGGCGTTCCTTCCTGACACCAAACTCGTGCGATCCGAGTCCACTTCACATCAGCGTCTGCTCCGTCTGACTGCGGTGTGAAGCTGTGTTTGGGTTCATGTGCACTGCAGCACACACACATTCAGGCCAAATCATTGCCTGTAAAAGCACAAACCTGGAATATAAGACTTAAGTCTGAGCTGTTTCTCCTAACCAGCCACTATTTGTGTTTCTTTTGGTTTTTAGAAAAGCATATAATAATAAATGTATTCATTTTATTCAGCAGGTGCATTTAACAATTGACAATCACTTCTTGTCAGAAACAAATATATCGAGTTAAGTTTATTTTAAATATCATTATATTATAGATTATATTTGACATTTTATTTATTTTAAATGTATTTATTTTTCACTCCCCATTGGGAAATAATTCTTTATTTCTTTATCTAAATGCATGTAAATATATTTCTTGTCCTAACTAGCCGTTTCTATTGGTTTAGTAGTATATATTATATTTAAAATTTTATTCATCATGTGGTTTGATGACTTCAATTTGTTTTTCATAAACCATTGGATTTAAAAAAAAAAAAAAAAAAATATTTATTTTAGACCTCAATTTTTAAATTTTTTTTTGTTTTTCACTTCAGAAGTCATATTATTAAGTCAAATTATCTTTATATTATCTTCATATTATTATGCAATTTTAATTACTTATTATTTCATTATAAAAATATTTTAAAAAAATTGAAAATATGGTCATTTTTTAAAACTTTTTTTTAGTTTATATTTAGTTTATTTTTTATTTTTATTTAATTAGTTTATATTTATGTGTGTGTGTGTGTGTGTGTATATATATAGATAGATAGATAGATAGATAGATAGATAGATAGATAGATAGATAGATAGATATAACATTTATAATATTATAATATATTAATAAAATAATTATATTATAATATAGTTATAATAATGAATTTAACATATAATTATAATAATATAATAGATTACATTTGTTATTTATATATATAATGTTCACCCTTTATTCAAATATTATAAAAAATGTGTTAAAGATTTTGTAAGCATATAGTCGATTGTTCTATTTGTGATAATAACGCCAAATTGTGCGACATAATTTTTGTCCAGGTTGTCATACAAACAAATTATGAACACATGCAAAAACTAGGGAGAACAAATGAAATATTAATAACTGATGATGTTGTACTCAATGTTTGCTTTTTCCTCTGAGTTTTTTCTTTTTCTAGGCATTTACTAAACTAAACTAAATAATTTTTGTCAGATGAATACCGTAACCAAGTATAGAGTTTGGTTCTTCCCCCTTAAAAATATTAGATATTGTCCTCATATTTTGATGGTTTAATCAATCTTACAGAGTCATTAAACACAAGTATCCCCTCCGGACGTCACTTTTGGTCACTACTGTATATGATGTTGAGATATTAAGACAAAAATACTGATTACAAAAGAAAGTTAATGTATTGTTGTGTGTATGGAGTGGTAAACATGGGCGGCTGTAATCGCTGCTGTGATTCAGATCAAGCGATCAGAGCGAATGTGAAAGCGGTGTCACACTCAGTGACTGTGTATTCAGTGCGAGCGAGTGAACGCTCCTGTCGTCAGTGTGAGTTCATCCGTCCGCTGTGGATGAAGGCTTTGAGAGTTTAAATAATTTGGTGAGGTAAACATTAGTTTCAGCTCCTCTCAGCCTCACGCTGATGGACAGAGGAGCAGATCTCACTTCTGCTTTCGGAGATGCTGATGGTCTTGCGCTGGGTTTCGTTTGCTCTCATATTTGATGTGAAATTATCACGAACTCTGTGCATCCAGGCGATCTGAAGTGTGTGTGTGACTGAGAGATGAGGGTGAAGAAAGGCACCAGCCAACTGACCATGCAGGAACTCTGTATTATTTACTTGCCAAAGCCAGTTTTGACTTTAAAAATTAAAGTTCCTGCATGTTAAATGTGTTTAAATACTGTCAGCTCAACTCGTCTGCACTCAGACTTCCTCTGACGTTCACTTCTGGGGGTTAATGCCCAAAAATTATGCATTCATATTTTATACTTTAGAAAATAAACCAGCTGTTTTTTTCCCCTGTTGTCATTGTGACATTAATTTCATGATGATTTTTTCCTTTTATTTATATGAATAAATAAATAATATCATAATTTTTCATTCATTTTTTTTTTTTGCAGTGTCATTGTGACTAATATAATGACAATTTTTTTTTTACAATGATTAATTAAAATGTCATCCTTCTTTTTATACTCCCCCCCCCCCATTACCATAATTAGAGTTTTGGGGGTTTAGTGTGTTGATTGACATGAAAATACATTTTTTGCAGTGTTATTGTGACATTATTCGCAAACAATTAAGCAAACATTATTCCCCATTATTCTCTATGTAATGCTATAAATGTTTTTATTATTATTATTATTATTATTATATATAGTAATAATACCAACAATGTATAGAACTACTATATATATATATATATATATATATATATATATATATATATATATATAGAAATCATGTTGATTTTGCATTAAATATTGACAAAAAATATATATTATATTTTTTGTCCATTTTTTAATGCAAAATCAGTTCAGTGAAATTTTTAGTTTTTCACTTGTCATATTATTTAGTCAAATTTATTTTATCTTCATATTATTATTATTATTATTATTATTATTATTATTATTATTATTATTACTATTATTATTATTATTATTATTGTTATATTTTTGTCGTTTTTCATTTTTTTTTTTTTTATATATATTTTTCAAAATTCAGAATATGTAGTTTTTACATTTTGGTATGTATATGTATATGTTCACCCTTTATTCAAATATTATAAAAAACGTGTTAAAGAATTTTTTTTAAGCATATTGACAATCGATTGTTTTATTTGTGATGATAACGCAATGAAACATTGTGCCACTTAATTTTTGTCCAGGCTGTCATACAAAGAAATTATGAACACATGCAAAGACAAGAGAGAACAAATGAAATATAAATGTTATTATTATATACTAATACCAACAATGTAGAAATCATGTTGATTTTGCATTAAAGAATTTACAAAAATATATATTATTTCATATATATATATATATATATATATATGTATATATGTATGTATGTATGTATGTATAATTTTTTTTTTTTGGGTCAATTTTTTTATGAAAATCCTTGATTTGGAGGTGAAATATGAGTTGCATATGTTCTCCACAGGTTTCATGAGATTTAGTCATTGACATTTCTGAAGTATTTGCGGTAAATCCGGCACATTTCTGAAGTATTTGCGGTAAATCTGGCACATTTCTGAAGTATTTGTGGTAAATCCGGCACATTCCCAGTAACTTAAGCATGTGTGTTTGGGACGGCTGGTCTCCTCTAACATGAATGATGCTCTTTCCCTGTCAGGACAGTTTTGAAATATTAATGTCAGACTGTGAAGTGTTGATCTGCATCAGTGCATCTGTACGGTGTGTGTGTGATTATTAGTTCAGTACTGAGGTTATGTAGATATTGATGTATCTGAGCGCAGTTTGAGACACTGTTAATGTCTTTTCTAGGACCATGAGGTCGTTTATCTGTCATTACTGCTCCAGTGTTTTAGAGGATGCTGGATGTTCCCGTCCGGATCCGTGTCCTCTCAGATCATTATAATATCGTGAGGATGATTCGGGCCCGTGTCGCAGCCGTGACCCGAGTTCAGATCAGGATGAGAATAAACCACAATCAATGCATGGAAGTTCCCATTTGGGAAAACAGGAAGCCGGAAGCAGGGAATTCTCTCGGCATTGTTTTATAGCGGAGTGTGAGTTGTTTTCCCGCCGCTGTGATGTTAGTGTCATGAGAGGTGACCCATCATAACATGTCAAAGTTTGTCATGCTTTGGGTTTTGTTGCATGGAATACCATTTTTTACATGTTTTAATGAATACGATGTCAAGCTCACGCGCTTCTTTTTTAATACATCCACACAAAATCGACCCCAGACAGACTCGTGGTTTTGTTGTTAGTGTAGGGCGGCACGATTAATCAAAATAAAACTGAAATCGCGATATATGGTTTAGTGCAATTTTAAAATCGCAAAAATTGATTATCGAATTCTGCCAAAATAAAAGCTTGATGAAATTAAACAGCCATAAATATTAGTTATTAGTCAGTTTTACTGTAAAATAAAATTATTATATTATTTTTCATTATTTTCTTGTTTTGTATAATATTTTATTATTAATAATATTTAATATGTAATATATTATTAATAATATTTAAAAAAGAAGAAATTAAAACAGCCATAAATATAAGTATTCTAATTTCACAGTTTTACTGTAAAATAAAATTATTATTTTTTATTATGCATTTTTTATTTTTGAAGTAATATTAGTAATATTTCTAATTTTGTATAATATTATATTTATTATTATTTTATAATATATTATTTTTAATATTTAATAAAAACAATCATATTAATTTTATGCATTGGGTTTTGTTGCATGGAATACCATTTTTTTTTTAATATTTTTGAGTCTCTTCTGCTCACCAAGGCTGCATTTATTTGATCATAAATACAGTAAAAATTATGAAATATTACTCCAGTGTAAATCAGCTGTTCTCTATGTGAATATATAGTAAAGTGTAATTTATTCCTGTGATCAAAGCTGAATTTATCATCATTACTCCAGTCTTCAGTGTCACATGATCCTTCACAAATCATTCTCATATGAGGATTTGATGCTCATTTATGATTATTATCAATGTTGAAAACAGTTCATATTCTCATGGAAACCATTATTTCTCAGGATTCTTTGATGAATAGAAAGTTCAAAAGAACAGCGTTTATTTGAAATAGAGTCTTCTGTAACTTTATAAATGTCTTTTAAAATATATATGTTGTTTATGTTCTGGAATAGATATATTTGTTGCTCTGGAAACACACTGTGACATAAGTTTTATATACCATTATGAATCTTTTTTTGTCTGTATATGTCAGACTTTTACTGGTTCAGTAAACCTCATATGTGAAGCCGTCTGTTTGTATCAATTCATTTGTTGTTCGGTGTCAGATATGTTTGATTTATGAAGGGCAGTTTGAACTCATGGCCTGTAATATGGACGATCATTAATGCTCTTGCAGTGAAACGGCAGACGTCATCTAGAGCTCGGCAGCGTTTGAAGCTCGGCGTCTGTAACTGCCATCAGGAAGCCAAACCACCAACGACAGGCAATAAAAGACCCAGAGAGAGAGAGAGCACAGGTGATGAGAGAGAGAGAGCAGGTCTGGTTAACCCGTCATTCCTCACAGATCTCTTCCATCGCTGTGTTTGTGTTCCTGGCTGGTTTTGGTGCAGCTGCAGGTGCGGTTTCACCTCGTCTGTTTTATGTATTGCTGTAAAAACACAACCGGCCCTGAACGCAAGCAACGGCTTCTGGCAGATTCCACGAGGACGGCGGCCGATCTGTTCCCGTTTGTGATGCTGACCGCCAGATGAATCGTCTGGACTCTCTGTGGTGTCGGGGAGACGTCAGCGGCCTCAGGATGTGGGGACAGAGATCGATTTAATTTAAGAAGCAAACGAAAGAGGAGATTGTTTTTCATAAGGGGAACTGAGTCAGAATGATGACGCTGAATCTGTCAAAATATTCCTCTTTTAAAAATCAATCCACCAGTTTGAGACCGTTGTCGTAATTTGGGACTCGAATGCTCGCAGTGTTTTGTTGTTATGGTGTAGGGCGGCACGAGTAATCGAAATAAAACCAATTTTCACATCAAATTCCGCCAAAATAAAAGCTTGAGAGTTTAACGTTTGAAAAAGAAGAAATTAAAACAGCCATAAATATTAGTTATTAGTCAGTTGTACTGTAAAATATAATTATTGTTGTTATTATTATATTGTTTTTCATAATGCATTTTTTTATTTTGAAGTAAAACATTACAGTAGTACTATTTCTTATTTTGTGTATTTTATTAATAATAATATTTAATAATATTTCAATTGTTATTTTTCATTATGCATTTTTTCTTTTGTAAAATATTTTATTTATTATTATTATTATTAATTATCAAAAATAATATTTAATATATAATATTGATAATATTTAGAAAATGAAGAAATCAAAATAGCCATAAATATAAGTATTCTAATTTTACAGTTGTACTGTAAAATAAAATTATTATATTTTAATGCAATTTTTATTTTGAAGTAGAATATTACAATAGTAATATTTCTAATTTTGTATAATATTTTATTTATTATTATTATTAATAATAATAATAATAATAATAATAATATTTAATAATATATAAAATGTTATTAATATTTCAAAAATAAAGAAATTAAAACAGCCATAAATATTAGTTATTAGTCAGTTGTACTGTAAAATAGAATTATTGTTATTATTGTTATTATTTTTCATTATGCAATTTTTTTGTTTATTTTTTTAAATTTTTCTTATTTTGTAAAATATTTTATTTATTATTATTATTATTATTATGATTATCAATAATAACATTTCATATATAATATGTAAAGAAAATAATTATTATATTTATATGCAGTAAAATATTTTTTTTTATTTTGCAGTAAAACATTACAATAGTAATATTTCTAATTTTGTATAATTTATTATTATTATTATTATTATTATTATTATTAATATTTGTTTTATTTATTTTTGTCATTATTTTATAGTCATATTGTTTTATAACCACAACATTTTTGCAGACCTACAAAAAGCACAGCAAACCTGGACCTTTATTTTATTTTTTTGAATCACAATCACAATTTTTATCAGAAAAATCATGTTCCAATTTTGTTCAACAAATCCTGCATCTCTAGTATCATGACACGAAAACACAAGAGTAATGTGTGTGTGTGGTGGTAAAGAGGTCAAAGGTCATGTTTAGGGGTTAAATGTGAACAGACCCTCTGTGTGCATGTTGATCCCAGGAAATGAGGTCGTTCCCTTGAGTGTCATACAGGAAAGGAACTTCCCTGATCGGATCTCACTGCCTCTTTATGATTATTACTGCTGTTTATTAGGTCAAACGTCTCCAGCATTGTTGCTTTTGCTTAGTTTCGAACAAACCACTGACTATTTTTCTCAAAATCATCTAGTGTGTGCATGTGTGTGCGTGTGTGTGTGTGCGCGCATGTGTGTGTGTGTGTGCGTGCGCGTGCGCGCGTGCGTTCTCGTTGAGTCTCCTGGTTCCTGCTGGTTCTCGTCTCTCTCCAGATGTGTCTGTGTCTTGTTTTGGGGGAGGTGCGTTCGGGAATGCTGGAATCCGTGTTTACTGCAGGAAATGCTGGGAATAATGGCACATTCCCAGAGAGAGAGAGAGAAGCACACCTGCTAATATCCGTCAGGAGCTCTTCACATCCACACACACCTGAATGAGAAGCACTAGAGCAGCTTCACCCTGAGCTCTGGTGAATCTCTGGAAGCCTTCAGGAGGAACGCGTTCTTCACATGTTGCTTTTGCATCAATGAGAATTAATGAGCTCTTATTTATGTTTCATTTAAAGCATCAGCTTTATCTCAGGCGTTCCTCATCGAATCCTCTCCTGTGAATAGAAGCAGACTCAGATGTTTCTCTGCTCAGATCGTTTGAGAAATGACTGAGATCTCGAGATCTCTGACTGTGAACTGCAGACCAGTGTCAGTTCAGTGTAGTTTATATACAGCACTGTTACCTGTGGTATTTATAATAATATATATAATAATATTTTTAATCAGCGTTCTATCAGTCCGTCCGTCCGTCCGTCCGTCCATCCATCCATCATTCTATCCATCCATCATCTATCATTCTATCCATCCATCCATTATTCTATCCATCCATCAATCATTCCATCCATCATTCCATCCATCCATCCATCCATCCATCCATTATTCTATCCATCCATCCATCCATCCATCATTCTATCCATCCATCCATCCATCCATCATTCTATCCATCCATCCATCCATCCATCTATCTATCATTCTATCCATCCATCATCATTCTATCCATCCATCATTCTATCCATCCATCCATTATTCATCCATCCATCCATCCATTATTCTATCCATCCATTCATCCATTATTCTATCCATCCATCCATCCATCCATCCACCCATCCATCCATCCATCCATCATTCCATCCATCATTCCACCCATCCATCCATCATTCCATCCATCCATCCATCCATCCATTATTCTATCCATCCATCCATCCATCCATCCATCATTCCATCCATCCATCCATCCATCCATTATTCTATCCATCCATTCATCCATTATTCTATCCATCCATCCATCCATCATTCCATCCATCATTCCACCCATCCATCCATCCATCAATCATTCCATCCATCCATCATTCCATCCATCCATCCATCCATTATTCTATCCATCCATCCATCCAATCCATCATTCCATCCATCCATCCGTCCATCCATGCATCCATCCATCCATCCATTATTCTATCCATCCACCCATCCATCCATCCATCCATCCATCCATGCATCCATCCATCCATCATCCATCCATCCATTATTCCATCCATCCATCCATCCATCCATGCGTCCATCCATCCATCCATCCATTATTCTATCCATCCACTCATCCATCCATCCATCCATCCATGCATCCATCCATCCATCCATCCATCCATCCATCATCCATCCATCCATTATTCCATCCATCCATCCATCCATCCATTTATCATTCTATCCATCCATCCATCCATTATTCTATCCATGCATCCATCCATCCATCCATCTATCATTCTATCCATCCATCCATCCATCTATCATTCTATCATCCATCCATCCATCTATCATTCTATCATCCATCCATCCATCTATCATTCTATCATCCATCCATCCATCTACCCATCATTCTATCCATCTATCCATCCATCCATCCATCTATCATTCTATCATCCATCCATCCATCTATCCATCATTCTATCCATCTATCCATCCATCCATCCCATTCTATCCATCCATCTATCCATCCATCCATTCATCCCATTCTATCCATCTATCCATCCATCCATCCATCCATCCCATTCTATCATCTATCCATCCATTCATCCATCCATCCATCCATCCATCCATCCCATTCTATCCATCTATCCATCCATCCATCCCATTCTATCCATCTATCCATCCATCCATCCATCCCGTTCTATTCATCTATCCATCCATCCATCCATCCATCCCGTTCTATTCATCTATCTGTCGCTCTATCGTTCTAATGTCTTTTCCGTCTGATACTGCAGAACATGTACAATGCATGAAACCTTGTGAATGGTCTTCTGTGTGTGTGAGAGAGTGCGTATGAGGGTGTGTGAGTGAGTGTGTTTGTGTGTGTGCGTGCATGCATGTGTGTGTGTGTGTGTGTGAGTGTGAGTGAGTGAGTGTGTGCGTGTATGTGTGTGTGTGACAGCTCTGTTAATAAGCTCATGAGGTCTGTGGTGGTCCTGGATCAGAGCAGGGGTTTATGGGTCGTCTGATAGACTGACATGTGGGAGTCCAGCTGACAGCGGAGGTCTGGGTTAATGACCCACTGTCACTGTGTGTGTGTGTGTGTGTGTGGGTCCAGGTAAACCCTATGTTATGAGGACAAAATGTCCCTATAAAGATGGCAATATCGGAAATCCTTGTCCTTGTAGAGACATTTTTTGGTGCCCGTGTGGAAAACCGCTTATAATCAGACTAAGTGATGTTTTCTGAAAATGTAAAGTTGTGTGTGATGGGTAGGGTTAGTGTAAGGGGAGAGAATATACAATATACAACATTTATAAATCACTAAGTAACAAAACAGACCACCACAAATGCAGCTTGTGTTTTAATGCAATAACAGAGACTAAATAATATTTACATGTTATTTTATTTTTAAGTTTACATTCTCTATCTCTGTCTACACTAGCTAATATTTCTAAATGTTTTTATTGTCTCATCTGGTCTCTTTTCCTCTTGTTTTCCGTCTCTTCTGCTTTGCGTTGAAGGCCAGAGAGAGCGACAGATGAAAGGAGGGATAGAGGGATGAGAGAGAGAGAGAGAGAGACAGTCTCTGTTTGTGTCTCACAGCACACGTAACACTATTAATGCGAGTCTGTTTTGTGTCAGGAGCTTTAATTTCATCTGTGAAAGACACACACACTCATCTGTCACTGTAACTTCATTAGATGCTGACGAGGGGCCGGACACACACACACACACACACACACACAGTTCAAACAATATTACATGCAATACAATATTTAAGCTTCAAGTAAATATTCCTAATAAAACAATATTCCCTCGTGTTCTGATCATAAGGCCGCTGTGAGGGCATTATTTGTGTGCAGATCATCATCATCATCATCATCATCATCATCATAATCATCATCACCTGAGCAGCAAATCATCATATCAGAATGATTTCTGAAGGATCATGTGATACTGAAGACTGGAGTAATGATGATAAATTCAGCTTTGATCACAGGAATACATTACACTTTACTATATATTCACATAGAGAACAGCTGATTTACACTGGAGTAATATTTCACAATTTTTGCTGTATTTTTGATCACATAAACGCAGCCTTGGTGAGCAGAAGAGACTTCTTTCAAAAACCTGACGGTAAAATCTTACCCTGTTTACTCAAATCAAATCAAGTCAAGTCACCTTTATTTATATAGCGCTTTTTACAATGCCAATTGTTTCAAAGCAGCTTCACAGTGGTAACAGGAAAATAATGCAACGGAATTTGATTCAGCTGTACAGCCGCTCTGGTGAAAACGGTGATGTCATCCAGCTCATTTCAATTATCATATAGTGTCAATGTGGGCAGATCAGTAATATAGTTGAAATTTAGGTGTCCCCAACTGAGCAAGCCAAAAGCCAAAGGCGACGGTGGCAAGGAACCAAAACTCCTTCAGGGCCAGAATGGAGAAAAAAACCTTGGGAGAAACCAGGCTCAGTCGGGGTGCCAGTTCTCCTCTGGCCAACAAATAGTGTATGATTATGATTCTGGCAACATTACAGGTCAGAAGTCATATTAGATCAATAGATATTCGTAGGATTATTCGAAAGATTGGAGTTGTCACGCCGGGGACGGGTTTAATGAGGATGTCGTGTCGATGTGGCATTTACAGGGGGGAGTTTAATTGACACGGTCTCTACAGACACTTCAGGGATATGGTCGTCATGTCCAGGCTAAGGTCCACCATCATCTGGTCTGGATACGGCCCGGATCCGGCCGACTGCAGTAAACCTCGGGATAAACAGAGAGACTAACATTAGCGTAGATGCCATTCTTCTTATGCTGTAACGAGTACATCAGGTGTTATGGGAAGTGTTCCCGGTTCCGGCTGACCTAGTTAATGCAGCCTAAAACAATCATTTAACTGATTTGAATAATATAAATTAAAAATGTTTTATGTGTATGCCATAGTAAAGAGATGTGTTTTTAGTCTAGATTTAAACTGACAGAGTGTGTCTGCTTCCCGAACAATGCTAGGAAGACTGTTCCAGAGTTTAGGTGCTAAATAGGAAAAGGATCGACCGCCTGCAGTTGATTTTGATATTCTAGGTATTATCAACTGGCCAGAATTTTGAGACCGCAATAGACGTGATGGAGTATAATGTGTTAAGAGCTCGCTCAAGTACTGGGGAGCTAAACCATTTAGTGCTTTGTAAGTAATCAGCAAGATTTTAAAATGTATACGATGTTTAATAGGGAGCCAATGCAGTGTTGACAGAACCGGGCTAATATGGTCATACTTCCTGGTTCTAGTAAGAACTCGAGCTGCTGCGTACTCAAGTATGATGAATGTTTATAATCACATGATCTTAATAGAGTACTTTTAATTCAGTGGGTTTTTTTTGCATTTTAATCTAATTATGCGTAAACATGCAACTTTCACACACTGAGGGCCCTATCATACACCCGCCAGGCGCGCCGCAAGTGTTTTTTGCTAGTTTCAGCCCGACGCAGTTCTCATTTTCACGTCCAGCTCCACGTTGTTTAAATATCAAATGCGCTGGCGCATCTGTTCACCCATGGGCGTCTGGTCTAAACCAGGTGTGTTCAGGAGCATTGTTGGCGCGTTGCTATTTTGAGGAACTGAAAACGACTGAGCCATTGACCAACAAAAACCTTGCCTAAAGTCAATAGCGCAGTATTTTTTGTGTTATTTAAAGGGTGTGTTAGTAATATGAGCCTATAGGCGGTGCACAACGCGCGTACACTCTGATTATTACACACACAGGGACGCAACGCGCAGCAGCACACACACACACACACACACACTCTGATTATTACACACACAGGGACGCGCAGCAGCACACAAACATGTTTAAATATTAAAAATAAAAGGATTCCTCTCTGTAGAAGCGTTCAGTCTTTCCGCTCACATGTAAATAGCAAATCCGGTGCGAGTGCAACTGGCTTTTAAAGGGAATGGGAGATGAGACTCTGATTGGTTTATTGCACGTTACGCCCAAAACACACCCATGACTCATTAAGAGACGAGGCACAACCCTTTTGGACATATTATGCCCCTTTTCACAAGATGTAATATAAATCTCTGGTGTCCCCAGAATGTGTCTGTGACGTTTCAGCTCAAAATACCCCCCAGATCATTTATTATAGCTTGTCAAATTTGCCCCTATTTGGGTGTGAGCAAAAACGTGCCGTTTTTGTGTGTGTCCCTTTAAATGCAAATGGGAAGCTGCTCCCCGCCCCCCTTCCAGGATCCTTTACACGAGCTTCGGATACAATGTCAACAACAAAACAGGCGAATCTCACTCAGCCAAAATGTCATAAATAACCAGTTGTGGAGCAGCCTTACATGTTTGAACCGGAGTCGACACAGATGAGGGACTCAGGAAGAGGTTGACACTTTTAGGCTGAATGGTTCGTGGATCATTTATGTAATGTTAGTTGTTGTGGAGTTACGTTGATTCAACTCATCGACTAGCGTGTACCGTATTGTTAATCTATAAATTGTTGTATAGGTGCTCGTGTGGGAACGTAACACGTCCGTCACCCGACTATACAATGCATAATAAATGTGCGTTTATGAATTACGCAGACGGTGAGCGTTTTCGGGATAAAACTAACGACACAGCTCTAGAATACAGTCAGAGACGATGTTAACTTTAGCCATATTAGCCTTCTAGAAAGCTCATTCAGAAAGGAAATTTGCAGTTATCACAGAATATGAAGTGCCATCCTTACTTGTTCTGGATATGAAGTTAGAGCACGAAACGCTGGTACTGACCCGTCCTTCAGAAACAACTTTTTCGCAAATCCAGCGTTGTACTGACCCTCATTGTTGAAGCAGTCATACGTAAAATGATTTGCGCAAATGTATAACATATTACCGACATTCTTTGGCACATTTCCTTCATAAATGAAGTTCACCCACGGTGTCCTTAGTGGCTCGGATGCCGGGAGTCTATGAGACTCGTGTGTTCGTTGGTACAACGTTGGTTCGTGTACATCTGTACACCTTATAAAAGTGAATTTTGCATAATAGGTCCCCTTTAAGAGACTAGGTGCAACCCCTTTTGGACCGCCGACCGTTTTTTCCGTCGTTAAACTAGCAAAAGTGGATTCAGACATGCCCTAAGTGCACCTGCGCCGTGAGCTTCAGACCATGTGCTCATAGCGTTAAAATAGGGCCCAAACTCTGGAGATCTTTGTGTTCTTGTTGAAGGTATATTATGCACTGTGACTGACAGCTGTCGATCAGATCTGATTGAAAACAGGAAAACTTTGATCTTTTGTCACGACTCCAGCTCTAGTAGATCAGTCTGGTTTTGAGCAGAACTGGACTTGTGAACGCTGGTTCTGAGAGGGTTTGGACTTAGTGCAGGTTCTGTGTTTCTGAACAGACCGTGCACCATTTTCTGTTGTAAACGAAACCACCTAAGCTAGGCTATCGGTCATGCTAATGAGGCACATTAAACTGAAATTGCCTAGAAGACATGCTATTGCTCAGAGGTTTCTCTTTGAGTTCTCAGTTGCGTTTTCATTTGGATTTTTATTTTATTTCTCTCATGTGTTTCCCTTAAAGAGCCTCTATTATGCTATTTTAAAGGCTTCTGATCTCCTACAACAGGTTTACATGCATCTAAAGTCAAAAACACTTTAATTCTCTTATAATTTCCACTGCAGCATCAGCTCTTTTCTCTCAGCGTCTGAAACGGTTCATTCGAAGATTCAGTCTCTCTAAACCCCGCCTCTCTGAGAGCTCCTCTGCTCTGATTGGTCAGAAAGCAAACACTCATTATCATATGTGAATCTCAGCTCTTGACACACCGTGATACGAACAGTAACGATGGCGTGGGTTTTACCGTATCAATCTCATCAAAGTGGATCAGAAGGAAACAGCGTCTTCTCCACATGAACAACACCAACCAAACTCTTCCAGTCTCAACTACAGTGATTGAGGGCGGGGCAAAGAGATGCTGTTCAGCCAATGAGGACCAGAGGCGGAATGTTTGAGCTCATATTGAGATCTCTGACTTTGTGTCCTTCCGAATCAGAGCACCGTCTGAGATGTTTTTGAGATCTCTTCTGGAAATCTCTTCACTAACAATAATTTGGTGTGTGAGATTACTGGAGTGTGTTTCTCAGAGGAAGCCGGAGACTTTGGCGAGAGCCTTCATTTGGTTTTATTGCTTTCTAGGAGAAATATTTGAGATATGAATGAGATTTCATTTGTGATTTTACTTTTCCTCTGGGTGTGTGAGAATATTGTGGTTTTAGCTCACGTTAATGTGCCAAAGTTTGGTGTATAAATGAATCATTTCAGATCCTGACTGAAACACACACACACACACACAGATCTTTTCATATATCTCTTTTTCATCACTCCTCCCCGAATCCATCTGTCTACACTAAGATGGAGATGCAATTTCTGTGTGTGTGTGTGCGCGTGTGCGTGTGTGTGCGTGTTATATGGTTCTATTGGTTTTGTCTGGCCTTAGGCAGTGAGACCCCAGGTGCAAGGAGAGGTTTGAGAGGTGAAAGGTGTGTGTGTGTGTGTGTGTATGGGAATGTGTGGGCAGTAGCTGATAAGGAGAGAGATTCAGAGTAATAAATTACAGAGAGAGTTACAGAGAGTCTGATAAATAATGGATGTGTGTGTGTGTGTGTGTGTGTCAAATAAATTCATTATGTCTCACCTGAACTGGCTTTTAGAGAGAAACCCTTCTGGAGGACTGGAGCCTTGTGTGTGTGTGTGTGTGTGCGCGTGAGTGTATGAGAGAGACAGTGAGAGAGAGTGTGTGAGTGTGTTTGAGTGTGAGTGAGTGCGTGTATGAGAGTGTGTGTGTGTGTATGTCAGTATGAGTGTGTGAGTGAGTGAGTGTGTGTGTGTGTTGTTTTGTGCTGAGATGTGACCTCGCCTTCATGAGATTCGTGGTGGGATAGTCTGGGATCATTAGGAATCTCTCCTTTTCATCCGGCGTCTGAATGTCATGAAAGCGCCGCTGAGAGGCTGTACCTGCGTCTGGACTCTCTCTTGTCTTTGTGTTGTCCGCCGGCCCGTGCGATGACAGATCTGCTGCTGTTAAACGTTTCATCGGAGCTTATTTTAAAGCTGTTTGTTTATCTTGAAGTCACGAAGGCCCGTGCGCTTGTACGCTCGGCACACTGAACGGCTGCTTTTATCAGCTGTTGACTTTACCATAAATCAACGTCTTAACAAAGAATGTGCGTCTTTCATGCGGCGGCGCTTTGAAGTGAAGTTTCACGAGCGGCTCGAGAAGGGAAGTGTGTTTTGATTGAGCTCTCATTGTGAGTGGCAGAGAATTTGTTGAAGCGCAGACAGAAGAGGTTTTCGGGAGTTTCGCAGTGGGCGATGCAATAAAGCGAGGAAGAGAAAGAGCCAGAAACAATGTAAAGACACAAGCCGTGGTTAATTACGGCCTTTATAAAGTGTAGATTGTCGCATTGTCTCGCCGGCGGTGGCCGTCATTAGGATTAGACCTGTACAAACCGGCTCTGCTGTATGCAAACATCACATTCATGTCACAGACGACCTTCATTACAGCGGGATTGTGGGAAATATGTCTGAATGGCAGCTGTTTTTATTTAATTAAGACACTCTGTCGTTCATTTCAATGCAGATTTGAACAGGATTTATGAATCAATGGATGACTGAAACGAGTTGTTTTCTGTTTCTCTCTCTGTAGATCTGGAAGACAGAGCGAGTTCGTCTTGGGGAAATGGAGTTCGCTCCACAAAAGTGAGTTTTTACATATTTATAAACACTTTTGGTTTCAGAGTTCAAACCTCGGACACGTGAAACATGGACGTTGCTGTAAAATGTCAAATTTGGACTCATAATTGATGCCAAAAGAGTGATGTCAACAAGCTGCTCAACTCCTGACGCATTAACTCTATTTTGCATAAAATTTGCATATAATGCACAAATTATTGTGTGAAATAGTTTTAAGAAAAGTTGACTTTTATTGACTTTGTTCAGTAATAAATTACATTTAATTTGAGTGAATTATTCCTTTAATTTATTCTGATTTTTAAAAATCACAAAATTACTAAATCAAATCAGAAATTAGAAAAAAAAACATTTTCATTGTGATGATATTTTGGTGATTTTATATATATATATATATAAAAAGAAAAAAAAAAAAAAAATATATATATATATAAAGAAAATATATATAATAATATTAGAAATTAATTAGAAATACAAACATGAGTAAAATTCATTACTGTAATGAAAATGTGGGGATTTAAATGTGGTTAATTGTCATGAAAATTTTGCACAAGTATAGTTGCACAAATATTGGATTAAACATTTTTAATATAGTTTTTATTGATCTTGTTCAGTAATAAATTTGAGTGATTTATTCCTTTAATTTATTTTGATTTGATTATAAATGACTAAAATTACCAAATAATAGTTGCAATTAGTAAAACAAACCTTTTTGTTTTACTACTAAATTCTCATTGTAATGATATATTGATAATGATAATATATAAGAGAAATATATTTATTTTTAAAAAAATATTATTTATTTATTTATCAGGCATGTATTTTCTTTTTTTTTTACCATTTATATATTTGTTGTCATTTTAATGTATGATATTTATCTTACTGAACCACATATATGTATGCATATTAATTTTTATTTTATATTTTCTCTTTAAAATACATGGACTTTCACTTTCTTTATTGTTTGTGCCATTAAAAACGTAAATGTGAAACACCTAAATCTATTTTAGATTTATTATAGTATCATTTAAGTATTATTTTTTTATTTTATCATTTATATATTTATTGAACTTTAATTCATGGTATTATCTTTTTAAACCATGTATAGGTTTAATAAAATAATAATAAGACTGTATATAAGTTTATACTGTTTATATTTTTCCTCTTTAAAATACATGCATTTTTACTCTCTTTGTTATTTTACCATTAAACACCTTAATATCTGTCTATTTTAGCTATATTAATTATATTATATTATATTATATTAATTATATTGTGTTATATTGTATTATATTATATTATATTATATTATATTATATTATATTATATTATATATGTTATGTTATGTTATATTATATTAATTATATTATATTATATTATATTATATTATATTAATTATACTGTATTATATTTATTATATTAATTATATTATATTATATTATATTATATTATATTATATTATATAAAAAAACTAAATTAATTGGAAAAACAAATCAGAGTAAAATTCAATACAGTGATGATATTTTGGGGATTTAAATGTGTTTAATTGTCGTGAAAGTAATAGTTTTTATTGACGTTGTTCAGTAATAAATGAAATTTAAGCATTTAATACTAATAATGTTTCTCATCCGCCACCTTGCATGAACATTTTTGCATTTTGATCTAGTTGCAGTGCATTGTGGGATTGTCTCGTCTGTGTAGCCTGTGCATCTGTGATGTTGTCTGTATAGTCAGCTCACTAGGTTTAAGAGCACTAGTGTTTTCTTCAGCACTCGCTGCATTACACGTTGCACTATTGCACGTTATTTTGACATGATTCTGCTTGGCCTCTGGGTTTGACGGCGTGGTCTGAAAGGTCAGAGGTGGCTTTGATAGGGTCTGCCATCAGCAGAATCAGCATCAGGTCTGCAGAGGTGAATCAAGGACGTGCTTACGGAGCACTTTCACACGCCGGACAGACCCTCAGCGCCACACGTCCGCTGAATGCAAATCAATTCAAATCCTCACCCTTATGTAAAACATCCCGTGCACTTTTCATTCGCCGTCTTTGTGAATGAACTTTCCAGAGCTGGAACGTCAACACACTTCATTCCCAGTGACCCGGAATGCGAGTGTGAGCTTTTAATAGCAGTTAAAGGGGAAGAAAACACTTTTTGAATGACAGTAAAAGGTTGAAGGTGTCGTGACACACTCTTGTTTTTTAACACTGATTTACCTTGAAAGCCACACACACGGCTGACATCAATTCTTGAGCATATGACCTGTGCATTCATTTAATTTATGCCAGTTTTTATGAACCTTCAGCTGGGAAAAATGTAAGGCTGGACAGGATCAAGATTCGATTGGACATTACAAACTGAGAGAAAGACTAAAAAATAAGAGGCAAAAAGGAAAGTCGTTTCAGTGGCAAAACAAGTTATTACATTGTGCACAATCTGATGCTTTCTGGTCCGGTCGCGCTGGCGACGTTGATCGATCAGCTCGGTCATCTGCATCATCCGGATCAGATTCGGGCTCAAATTGATAAGGTAGAACCGACATTATCATCTGTCAATATTGCTTTGCTTTGGGAGCTGATGTTCCAAATATGGTAATAAGCGTGACACGCATTAGATACTCGGGCTCAATGCACTGGATCACTGGCCAATCAGAGCACACCGCGCTTTTCAGATCGATGAGCTTTGAGAGATGAGAGTTGTTAGCCCATTTTAACGTTTGTTGAGAATCTCATCTCTTATCTCTATTTAGCTTTGCCTTATGAGGCATGTTTGTTAAACCGTTTTGTTAAGCTTTTGTTAAATCACATATTCAATTATACGCAGCACCTCAAGGCACCTTTGTTTTCTCGTTTAATTAGTGTTAGTACTGTAGGCCAATCACTTTTACTTCATTGGGCCTAGTGTGGTAAAAAACCCACTGTTAAATGAGTTATTTCGTTTCAAGACTTTTGTACCACTGCTTGATTTGAAGGCCTGTTGCCCTGTTGATTACAATAAATAGGTCTAAAAATTATGTTTATTGTGTTTGACTGTTCAGTACTGTTCATATTTACATTTAAAAAGCAGATATAAAAGTAACTTAAAAGTTACTTTCCCTAGTAACTAATTACTTTTGATATACAGTAATTGGTAAAGTAATTCAATTAATTTTAAAAGAAGTAACTAGTAACTGTAACTAATTAGTACTTTTCAGTAACTTGCCTAACACTGGTTATTTGTGCCATTAAACACCTCAATATCTGTCTATTTTAGCTATATTATATTATATTATATTATACCAGGGGTGGGCAATTCCAGTTTGATTAGGGTTGGAGCTAGTCCCTCCAGGACTGGAATTGCCCACCCCTGTATTATACATTTATTTATTTATTTATCGTGCATGTATTGTCATTTATTTTACCATTTATATATTTATTGTCATTTTAATTTATGATGTTTATTTTACTGAACCACGTATATGTATGCATATAAATTTTTATTTTATATTTTTCTCTTTAAAATAGATTCACTCTCTTTATTGTTTGTGCCATTTAACACCTAAATGTTTATATCTATTTTAAATTAATATAATATAAATATTATTTTTTATTTTATCATTTATATATTTAATGAATTTTAATTCATGGTATTTGAACCATGTAGGCTTAATAAAATATAATATCATTTTTGAACTAGCTGTATTATATCAATTATATTATATTATATTATTTTAAATTATATTATACATTTATTTATTTTTTTATCATGCATGTATTGTCATTTATTTTACCATTTATATATTTATTGTCATTTTAATGTATGATGTTTATTTTACTGAACCACGTATTTGTATGCATATTAATTTTTATTTTATATTTTTCTCTTTAAAATAGATTGACTTTCACTCTCTTTATTGTTTGTGCCATTAAATACTTAAATATTTATATCTATTTTAAATATAATATAATTTTTTATTGTATCATTTATATATTTAATGAATTTTAATTTATGGTATTATGTATAGGCTTAATAAAATATAATTTTTTAACTGTATAATTATTTAATTATTTATAATTTTATTTTTATATCGTCATGTATAAATTTGTGTTATTTAAATTCATGATATATACCTTATTTCACCATGTGTTATTTAGAAGGTTTGTTTGACCTTTAACCTTTGACCCCTGCAGAATTACGCTGACGGCTCTCAGTACGGTCACATGCCCGGCCGGGACCTGGGAACACATGACAGCATCTCTCCACCGTATGCCAACTCCAGATTAGCAGGTAAGAGTAACTCGCCTGTAGCTGAGCATGATGGGATTTGTGGTTCTTCTGATTGTTTGGTTTGCATTGGCTTCCATTGGGAATGAATTGTTCTTTCGAGGCGGTTCTTTTGATGGTTTGTTTGATTCATCTGAATGATTCATTAGGGAATCAGTGTGAATCAGAGAAGGAAAGTACGGCTGTGGTTTTGGTGGCGTTTGATTCCTGATTCATGCTGGATTTTGTGTTTCTTGTCCGAGTGTCTTCTCCTCTTGCCTTCATTTTTGGCTCTTTTTTCTATAGTTTGTGGTTTTTACAGAGGTATTATGCGGTAAAATGCACTGGGCCAGGTCACATCACACTCATTTACCCACAATGCTGTGCTTTGCCGCTGGCTGTCTCTGTCTCGTCCAGTGAGCAAATGGTCAGATAATCGGCCCAGGCTAATTAAGCTTGACTTAAACCATGCTAACTCTAATATGAGGATGAGCCGATCTCCCTCGTTCATGAATGTGTACACCTTAAAGGAACTTAGAAAATATTTTTTCTCTTTTGCACATTGTTGTTTTGTTGTAAAACCTCAATATTTATGTCTATTTTAGTTTTATGTTGTTACATTACGTTATGTTATATATGTTACGTTATGTTAAGTTACGTTACGTTATGTTACATTATGTTACATTATGTTACGTTACATTGTTATGCTACATTGTTACGTTATATTTTATGTTACGTTATGTTACGTTACGTTGTTACGTTATGTTACGTTACGTTACGTTACGTTACGTTGTTACATTATGTTACGTTACATTGTTACGTTATATTTTATGTTGTTACATTGTTACATTGTTATATGTTACGTTATATATGTTACGTTATGTTACGTTATGTTGTTACATTGTTGTTACGTTACGTTAGGTTACGCTACATTGTTACGTTATGTTGTTACATTGTTACGTTACATTAAGTTATGTTATGTTACGTTACGTTATGTTACATTGTTACGTTATGTTATGTTATGTTACATTATTACGTTATGTTGTTACGTTACTATGTTACGCTACATTATGTTACGTTATGTTGTTACGTTATGTTACATTACGTTGCGTTACGTTACAACAAAAAAATACCCAATGAAAATTGCTCGATCTACATAGTTTCCTTGCCTGTGTTGATGTATTTCCTGTTGAAACAGGAAGTTGGGGTGGAACGTATCAACGGGGTCCTTTTTTTAAATAGCCTTTCGTTTACATCACAGCTGTGATTGAATCTATTGCTAGTCAGTGGGAGGAGCATTCTCCTTCTAGAGAGCATTTGATTGGACGTCAAATTTGCATACGACCCGAGTGCATGATGACGTCATACTTAATTTTGTCAATTTTTTACTGGCTGTTTTAAATATGTTTTGTGTATTAGTGGCACAAATGAGCTCAAAACTAATAAACATGAAGTAGAGCACCAAAACTCTTTATTAAAATTATTCATACAAATAAAAGTAAATTATATCTGGCATAAATTGCAGAACGAAAGACAGATTTACTATTTAAGATTGTCCATTAATATTAGAAATGTTATTTTGGCATGAATTGTAAAAATTCAAATTGATGAATTTGGCTTTGAAATATGTGGATATTACTCAGTGTGAATGCTGAATGCTGGTTGGAGGATTGTTTGTTTGTTTGTGGATCTCTGAGTTTTTGGTTTGTCCTTCCACGTTTCCTTTCTGTAGAGCTGTGAGTATGCGGTGACATCACTTCCTGTGTCACAAACCTCAGAGACTAGAGATGAGGATTAGCATTATGAGAGTCATATGATGGCAGTTTTGGATTTATAAGCAGTGAAAATAAGGTGTGTGGTGAACATTACTGGAAGATACTTGGTTGTTTGGTTCTACAACTTAAATTCCACACAGTCAGAACTTAAAAGCCGTTTTTTATGTAAATTGCTTATTTTATTTTATTATAAATCTATTTTATTTAATATTATTCCTATATAATTTATTTAAATTGTGTTTTAATTTATTTATATATTTATTTTGTTTTATTTGTATTTATTTATATATTTATGTTTAATTAATTAATTTATTTGTGTTTTTTTTCTTCTAATGACTATCATTTTAATTTCTTCTAAGTTTGTTCCGGGTTGCTTGCATGGGGAGAGCCGGAAAGATGAGTAAATAACTACATTTGTTCTTGCAAATTAAAATAATTATGAAAAAAAAAAAATAAAGTTGCTAGCAAGTTGCAAATAATGTTTACCACAGATCTTTTTCAAGAACAATTCTCATCACACACTCATAGAAAAAAGTGTTCAGTGTGGTTTTATATTGATCTCTAGGGTTCTAGATTCAATTTTAACAAACACTTTATGCCAAAAAGCTTGTATATAAGGAGAAATGTCTTAAATGATTGCATAATACTTTCACGTTAATTTAAATTTTTTTCTAGTGATAAAATATGTTTACGAGCTGTTAATTTGTTAAATTTCATGAAAACAAATGAAATAATTAAAGCTAAATCCATAAAATGATCCCAAGATGGAACCTCTAAAAGCTTCTATATATGATGCGTCTGATGGAACCCTTTAAGATTCCATATAGAATTCCATATATTCCATATTTTTTCCGATGCATGTCCTCATGGCTCATTGGAATCCCCTGAATGTGAGAAGTGAATCTGATGTGGACCTGTGTTACGTCTGCAAACACATCCATTCATGTTAAAATGACCTGTGAGTCGCTGTGTGTGTGTGTGTGTGTGTGTGTGTGTGTGTGTGTGTGTGTGTGTGTTAATGGACATAATCAAAACATTGGCTGAAGTCTGTAATAACGGCGAGGTGTTTAATAAGGACTAATCACAGCGGAATAGCAGCTCACTTTTAGGATGTTTGTTGGCATTGGAGGGCCGGGCAGCGTGTGTGTGTGTGTGTGTGTGTGTGTGTGAGCAGGTGCAGTCCACACTAGCACACTGTTCTCCTCCTGTCATGTACCTGCTAAATGAAGCACACAAAAGTTCCAGACTGGTAAGCAGGTTTGGTCTCTGCGAGGCCCAGTTAAGAAGCGCCGGATTCTTGTTGTCTCCTGCAAGCAGTTTTCAGACACAAATACTTTATTGCTGTTTATTCAGCAAGCATTTTTTCCTGTCGGCCTGCAGTATTTTATGCATATAGAGAAGTTTGTTTGAAAAGTGCTGACCTCTGTGATTGCTCATAATTTATTAGAGGACTTTTTTTGAAATGATGTGGAATAAAAAAAAAAAAAAAGATGATAGTGAGTGTGTTTTGCTTTCTGAGCAACAATACGCCTTCATGTCTATAGTATATATCATTTGAGTTGGTTTTTTTAAAGTTATTATAAAAAAAATATAATTATATATATTAAAAATAAATGCAGTAGTATTAAATTATTTAATAATTAGGATTATTAAATTGTTTCATTTGTTAATATCATTTATTCATGTATTTTATTAATAAAAAAAGTAATTTAATTAAAAAATATTACGTTTAGAGCTCAAGCTCATATGTAAAGGTTATTAAAATGATGTATTATTGTTTGTTTTTGTAGGTTTTTATCAAAATGTAAAGTAAAAAGAAAAAAAAAATATTTTTAATGAATGTACCTTTAGTTAGATTATATTATTTTTTGTTAAAAAATTTATAAATAAATAATTTAATAATAAAATAAATTATTATTTATGCATTTTAAAAAATAAATTACAGGATTTTAATATAATACGTTTTTGAGCTCTAAATGATATGTAAATATTATTAAAATGATGTATTATTATTTATATTTTTGTAGTATTTTAAGCAAAACGTAACTAAAACTTAAAATGTATTATAATTTAATTTAAAAAAGCAATGTATATTTTATTATATTATATTTATTATATTATATTATATTAAATATTTCATTTGTTAATATTATTGTTAATTATTAGACATGTATTTTATAAATAAATTAATATCAGGGTTTTAATATAATAATATTAAGTACAAACATATATGTAAATGTGTTTTACAGAGGTTGACATCTGTTACACTCATCAGTGTGTTTGGCTTCTATAGTATTTGGAACACTCACACTCACTCAC
Source organism: Coreius guichenoti (assembly GCA_039654105.1). Lineage (NCBI taxonomy): Eukaryota > Metazoa > Chordata > Actinopteri > Cypriniformes > Gobionidae > Coreius > Coreius guichenoti. The sequence continues at coordinate 1,927,759 of CM077183.1, forward strand.
ACTCACACACACACACACACACACACACACACACACACACACACACACACACTCACACTCACACACAGACGGTCACTGATGGTTGAAGGGTTGGAGGGTCCTGAAGTCCTGCGACCCTCCCGTCACCTCTCATCTCTGTCTCCTGCTCTTCCTCACCTCCTCCGATCTCATTAACACGTTCCTTCATCCCAGCGGCTGGAGTCAGAGAGAGAGAGAGAGAGAGAGGGAGACTGTGGGACTGTGGCGTTTGAGGTCGATCTGACAGTGTGGCGATGAGCCGCGGTGGATCCGTCTCTCCCGCTGAGGGAATCTTCTGGGACACTGAGGTGTAAATTGACCATACGCTCAAATCTAAAGAGATCCTTCTCAGCAGACGTCACTGAATTCACCCCGCATCAACATTCATCCATGGCTGGATCATAGAGTGGCAAAAAGTTATGCATCTGTGTTTTTAGCTTTATTGTTTTTCTTTAAATTGTTTTAATTATTATTTTTTCTGTCTCTCAGGAATAAATAGTGATTAAAAAACCCACAATATTTATCAAGGATGCTTCATTTTGACCAAGTAGCCAAATTGATTCAAAATGTTAAAAGCAAGAAAACAGTAAAATACAGTAAAATACAGTAAATGCAGTAAAACAAAAATAATGGTGCATTAAAATCATCACAGTGTTAAAGCTTTAAATCATTACAAATTGCGATTATTCCGTATATTCCCAGCAAAAACATTAATTCATATTTTGAAGTAAATTATAGCCGCACCATGGTAAATTTCCACAGGCATAACATTATGACCGGTGAAGTGAATAACACTGATTATCTCTTCATCACCTGTTAGTGGGTGGGATATGTTAGGCAGCAAGTGAACATTTTGTCCTCAAAGTTGATGTGTTAGAAGCAGGAAAAATGGGCAAGCGTAAGGCAGTGTTGTAGTCGAGACCAGCTCATTCGAGTCCGAGTCAAGACCGAGTTCAGAGAGGGTCGAGTCCGAGTCAAGACTGAGACCAGAGTCCCCAAACAACATTAGAACTTAATTTGATTCATTTTTTAGTTACGGAGGGCGTGCACAAGAATGACTGCCGAAAAATTGCTGCCTTTTTAATGCAAAAGTGTGAATGTGCCGAAGGGAGAGAGGGCGGGCGGCCTTCTGTCAGACATTTTTGTGCGGAGATGCTAAGTGTTAAGACTGTCATCAGTCATCGTATCTGTATTCATTTTATTATTTAATTAAACGAGATTTGGTTTTCTCTGTGACACTTTTGTCCTACTTTGTAAACAGTAAATATATTAAAATAACACAGTTGAGACAAATAATGTAGCAATGTGACTTTCTGGAAAGCGGGATCACTACAGGTGGATGGCAGGGGGACACAGCATAAAATAGAAGCGAGAGCGGGCGGGACACGGGTGTGGGAGAGGACCTGGCGGGAGTCTTTGCATTAACGTCTCAAGTCATGTGCAGTTGCGCACAAGAAAATCACCAATCATTGGACGTGTCAATCAAACATCAATTTAAAGAAATATTAACATACAGTAAAAATCATGAAATATTTTGAATGGGACTCAAGTGGACTCGGGAATAAGTCCAATTCCTAATATGTCTGAGTACGAGTCAATACCAAGTCCAAATGCACACGAGTCTATGACAAGACCAAGACCATTAAAATATGGTCTCGAGACCGAGTCCGAGTCTCGAGTACTACAACACTGGTGTAAGGATTTGAGCGAGTTTGACAAGGGCCAAATTGTGATGGCTAGACGACTGGGTCAGAGCATCTCCAAAACTGCAGCTCTTGTGGGGTGTTCCCGGTCTGCAGTGGTCAGTATCTATCAAAAGTGCTCCAAGGAAGGAACAGTGGTGAACCGGCGACAGGGTCATGGGCGGCTAAGGCTCATTGATGCACGTGGGGAGCGAAGGCTGGCATCTGGAATGCAGGCGGAGAAACAGGAATTCCGGAAGCATCCTGATATTCCTGGGAGAAAGCGTCTGATTGGTCCACTGCTTTAGGACACGCCTCTAAACTTTAACCAGTTGCTAATCGGAGAGAAAGACTATTATTATTATTATTAATATGTTAATGATCTCAAAATGAGTGCAAGGAGTATTTTTCTTATTTTTATTTAAATATTTTTTTCATTCAATTTAATTTTACTTTTTATAGTCCAAATTTCATTTAAGATTCTCAGTTTTTGTTCTTAAAACTCTTGATTGTGTGTTTGGGCTCTACTAGAGCAGGTTTTCCTGCTTGAATGTTGATTATTTCCTCATATTCTCCATTGTTGCGGCTCCTCTCTTCCCAGTCTGTCAGTAACGCTCTGTTTAGTTCCTGTCTCTATGAAGCCCCGCCTTCTGAAAAGCACACTGTGCTCTGATTGGTCGGCTGGAGCAGTGTGTTGTGATTGGTCAAGCGCTTCCAGCGTGTTTGGGAAATGCCCCGCCCCCTTACCATAACCGCCAGTTTCAACACTACTAACTAACTCAACCAGGCCCCGTCCCTTTATTCTGTGTATGAATTATTTAAATGAGGAATATTGTGACGTGTTCTCGAGACTACAATGGAGGCGTTTCAGGGAGTTCAGAAACACTGACACTGATAAAGAGAATCAACACACTAAAGAAAGATGAACATATGAAAAAAGCATAATAGGACCCACTGAAACAAGATTGTGTTGCATGCACAAAAAGTACCATAGTACAGTAATGGTAGTATGAATGATTACCATAGTGTGTGTATAAGTGTGTGTGTGTTTGATGAAGACATCAGGTCAAGCTCAGTCAGGCAGGAACTACAGATGAGCCCTCGCGGGAGCAGGCCAGGCCGTTCATGTAGGACCACGCATGTGTGTGTGTGTGTGTGCATGCATGTGCAGATGAGCCCTCGCGGGAGCAGCGCCGGGTCGCTCATGTAGGACCGTGAGTGTGTGTGTGTGTGTGTGACAGACTGTGAAATGACGCGTTGTTGCGCGGCTGGGCTGCACCTGGGCCCTTCAGTCCTGATGGATCGGTTTGGTCATGTGTAATAGCCCCATCTGCCGCGCCTTGTTTTTCTTTTTTACTGATAAACACTGATCCCAGCGGCTGAGCCACATGAACTGGATTCTGTCGTTTTCCCCGACCGGAAAGAAAAGTGCAAAAGCACAGAGGTTGGGTTATTATTAAAAAAGTGGAAAGTAGGATGAGATTTTAAACCGTATCCTTGGAGACGAGTTGCATGCGTGTGTGTGTGTGTGTGTGTGTGTGTGTGTGTGTGTGTGTTAATGAGCAGTGCACATCTAACTGAAGGGTTTTGGAGCTCGGCTCCATAATGACTTTTATTACAGCCAGGAGTTTCTGTAACCAAGCCAATTCTTAATTAAAGTCGCTGACATCATGCTGTAGTAATTAAGGACTGCATTAATTAAGCTGCTTTTTTTTTTTTTTTTTTGCGGGTTATTTTTTCGTGTCAGCCGCGTCGACGTCAACCCGGGATCGGACGGACGAGGAAACTTTCCCGGGATGGCAAGTTCCTCGGACTCTGCGCCGATCATATCTGTGCATTCTGATAGCTAATTATGCTTCGGAGAACATCGACAGCTGCATTCATCATCATAAAACGTAATAATTAATGACATTCCGACAAAGAAAAATATGTAAATGAGCGCTCATTAGCATTTTCATATTCAGCTTCGATAATGCTTTTGCTGACAAGGCTGTAATTAATGAAAATGCATGTCGCAGGCAGGAGATTGGATCGGCTTCATTCCACGCACAATTCCCAAATGCTGGCATTATGGAAAACGAGGAGTGCTGCCAACTTTTTGGGGGGCGAAAAAAAACCTGAAAGCACCCGTATGCAAATGAGATGCTGGCACGAAACGCTTAACCCCTTACAGGCCGGCGCCGAGCGCGCGGATCCCTGCGATCCGGCCTGATGTGTGTTTAAAGAGAGAGGGAGACGCGGGGAATGCTGCTGGGAATGTCGGCGTGCATTTGGGAATCCTTAGACGCACCTGTCCGTCCATCCGCTGAGCCGAATCACTGCTGCGCTCCGTTACGCTGCATGCTGAAAAGACGTGTGTGTGTGTGTGTGTGTGTCGCTGGGGTGTTTGACTGCTGCTGAAGACGCGCATAATGTTGTGCAATTGTGTGTCCTTGAGTTAACACAGAAGAAATGATGGAAATCACTGTTAAAGAAGAACCCACAATGCATCAGAACAGAGCTTTCACAAATATTACTGTGCACTGCCTGCTATTTATTCAAAGTAGTATTTGAAACAATATGTAGCATGCATCAGTATGCATGTTGTTGCACGACTAGTGTTTAATACAGATGCAAAAAAAATGCATTTTTATTAAAAACCACCTGAAAAATATTATTTTGCGAGATGATCATGCATCTGTATTAAGCATTAAACACTAGGTGACAGCATGCATACTGATGCACGCTACATATTGTTTCAAATACTACTTTGAATAAATAGCAGGCAGTGCACAATGCAATATTTTTGAAAAGCTCTGGTCTGATGCATTGTGGGTTCTTCTTTAGAGCTGGTTTTCCATCAACAACTTTATCTAAGAACTGGCTTGCTTACAGAAAATCCTGGCTTATTTTATTTATTTATTTATTTTTATTATTATTTTTTTATTTATAGTCAAATAAGTTTGTTTTATTTTGTTTTTTACTGAGTGCATTGCATTGAGGGATACAATATTAATAATAATATTATTATTAATATTCTTAATTATCTCACAGTGAGTGCTGTGAGTGTTTATATTTTATTTGATGAAAGTTTTAATTTTTAAAATATTTTTATTAGATATGCTGGCTGCTCAGATCACGCTTTGTCTATATGCATGCAAAAATCCCATGCACACTGCAGAAATGAGCAGCACACACACACTCACGAGAATCAGACCAATCGCGTTGGTTTCCTTCAGGAGGGTCGTGACCTGAATTTGTCACTTTTTCTTTTTTAATCCCGTGCATTAGAAGCACAGAAAAGCAGCATAAACGAGTAAAAGATGAAACAATAAGCGGTAAATGAAAAGATCCCGACGGGGAAGCTCTCGGTGAGAGTGTGTTAATCTCGACAGACTGACGTGTCGATCCGCGTCCTCCGGCTCTGTGTGACTTCAAGTTTCATTCGAGAGAAAGACACTCGTTTTCTTTTTTCTTTCTTTGGTTTTCAGGTTAAATCAGTGTGTTGGGTGGAATGTCATATCTTAAATAATGGCTATATGCATATTTCTTCAGATGTTTCCCACAATGCAGTGCTCTCATCTTGACCTTCACTTCCAGTGTGTTGAATGAACCATGCCGTTTTTTGGGGTATTTTTTTGCACAAAATTCAGAATGTCTATATTTGTTTTTTTTAATGCATTAATGCATCTTTGAAACGATCATTGCAACACATAGCATTTACTGTCAAATCTGCTGTGATGATAAAATATTCATATTTTATTTGTGCATTATTATTAATTTCCTTGCAACACATGTGGCAAAAGTTTTGACGCATGCAGCACTTAAGAACAATCTGAATGTGTCGAATCAGTGCTTTCTGCACAATGGAATTGTGGGAAATTCAAGTGCACTAGTGTCGGCATTTTCCATTCATCCGGCTTCCGTGCGTCCCAAAGCCGCCGCCGCGTGCGCTCGGAGGTGACAGACGTGGAAAAGTTGGCCTCTCCGTGTG
>CM077183.1:1940931-1945931 GCA_039654105.1 Coreius guichenoti
AATTAATATTGATACATAAATAAACGTTTATATTAAAGTGTAACCCTTTATTTTAAGGTGTCATTGTTACAGTGTAATTATATATTTGAGTAATATTTACATGTACTTACTATAGGGCTAGGGTTTGGTTTAGGGTTAGTTGCATGTAATTATGCATCATTTAGAGTTATTACTATAGTAAATACATGTAACACGTGGAACAAAAGCACACTGTAAAGTAAAGTGTTACCAAGAGCCCTTATGTGAAGCATGTATTGCACAGGAAAGAAGCTTTGAGAGGAAGTGATGCGGGATTGGAGACTGCAGCCAAACACCTTAATTGTGATGCATTCTCCGGGTTTGTCTCCTGTATGGAGTATCCTGCTCTGATGCCATATGGCGTCGCATGGAACATTTAACTTGTCAGCTGTAATGGATTGTTCTGGAAGCAGATTTTAGCTGTAAGCGCTAACGCTCGTCTGCGGGCGGCTGTATGAAGGATCACGAGGAACGCTCGCTCCATTCGCCTGGAGACGCTGACCCGTGTGACTCTCAGATTTACCCAGCATCCTCGGCGGCCCTTGAGCGGGTGCTGTCAGAGGCGCTCTCGCGGTCAGTTTCAGAGACTCAAACACACACTGATTTGACCTTTAGTCCAGGTTAAACACTCGAGAATATGCCGGCCTGCCGTTGATTTAACTCGACATGATTTATGGTGAAATTCTTTGTTTTCTTTCATGATTGAGGCCCATAATGTGCAAAATTATTTATTATTTAATTTGATACTGATGCAGGCTCATAGTAATGGGTTACAATAAAGACACATTTTATTTCCATCAAGTATTATATTCATTTCATGAAACTAAAGTCTAGTTTCAAGCTCAGTAAATGTTCAATTTAGTTTTTTTAATACATTTTTTTTTATTATTTAAAAACTATTTATTATTCGTCAAAAAAGTGCATATATATATATTCTACTTATGAGAACATTTGATATATTTATTCATTAATGATTTACTTATATTAAACATATGTATTTGTTATTTCTTAATATTAATTTATTTTATCCAAGTTAAATAAATATGCAGTAAATATAAATATATATATAGTTTTAATAATAAAAATACATATTATTAAACAAATAATAAATATATTTTCATTCAATAGTAATGCATAATTTTATTTTAATAATAGATAATACAATGTTTTTATAGTATTTTGTTTATAATACATTTATAAAAGTAGATGTAATTATTTATTATTATTTTTATATACATAATGATTATATTTTTATATATGTATAATTTTATTTTATAACTTAATAAATAATATATTTATTAAATTCTACTTGTGACAATTTATTATAAATAATAAATATATCATTTTAACAAATTATTTTCATATATGTATATAAATATTTTATTAAATTAGTTTATTTTTATATTCTATTTATGATTATGTATTATAAATAATAAATATATTACATTTAAATCATTAAAGTAATTTGTTACAATTATATATGTGTATAAATATTTTATTAAATGTGTTCATTTTTATATTATTATGTATAATAATTTATTATAAATAATGAATATATTAATTTATATCTTGAAATAAATATATTCAAATAATTGTTACAATTATATATGTATATAAATATTGTATTAAATGTTTTTATTTTTTATATAATTCTATTATGACTATTTATTATAAATAATAAATATATGAATTTATATCTTGAAATATATATATATTGTATATAAATATTTTAATACATTTGTTTATTTTTGATATATATCTATATATGTATTTCCTTTGCCGAGTGACACTGATCTGTCTCTGAGCTGTGAGATCTGGAGATGCTGTTGTTGAAGAGTTTGTTTGGTTTCTGCAGAGAACACAGAGATTTACACCTTTGAGCGCCTGTCAACATGACATGCAGGAGTAAAACACAATCACACACACACACATGTGAATTCCCAACAATCCAGATGTCTCGCTGAAGTCACGTCTCAGGTGTGGGAAGCGTCTGACGTTTGTCAAGCGCTGACAGGAAGAAAGCGCGGAGAGTTAAGGACAGTGAGCTTGACAATAAGGTTCTTCGTTTCTTAACACGAGTTCACCACATGAAAACGCTGGGGGATTTACTTTGAGACCGTTTTCACTCGGAAATTGCTATTAAAATAACACATTGAATTATAGTTAATAATTAAGTCAAAAGACTGAAATAGTATTTTCTTGTAAAACACTCAATAGTGAACAAAAATGAACAAAACTTCTAAAGCATTTATTAATGTATATTTACTAATACGCAGATCAAGTGAGGTTAAATGTGTAAAAATAAGAGGGATTGATTACATCACTTCTTGCATTTTGATTATGAAGACCAATTATAAATAACATCACTGATGAATCATTAATAATAAGACAAGGAACATGAATTAAGTACATAAACATTTTATATATTCAAATGAAACTTATGTATTTGTTATTTTTAATATTTATTTATTACATCCAAATATGCGATAAATAAATTACAATAATTTAAATTAATAAACAAATGATAAATAATGTCACTGATGAATCATTCATAAGACAAGGAACATGAATTAAGTAAATAATATGATATAAAATTTATTTATGATTTACTTATATTAAACATATTTATTTGTTATTTATTTATTATATCCAAATTAAATAAACAAATATGATAAATAAATTACAATAATTTAAATGAATAAACAAATGATAAATATCGTCACCAATGAATCATTCATAATAAGACGAGTAAGATGAATTAAGTAAATAATATGAGATAAATACAAAACAAGTTTATTTATTTATCATTTACTTATATTAAACGTATGTATTTGTTAATTTTCATAGTAATTTATTTAATCCAAATTACATATGCAATAAATAAATTACAATAATTTAAATAAATATACAAATTATAATTAAAATAGTATGAGATAAACATTTTATTTATTTATTTTTCATGTACTTATATAAAGTAAATAAACGTATGTATTTGTTACATTTTAGATTAATTGATTTAGTACAAATTAAATAAATAAATATTAAATAAATAATTTAAATAAACAAAAGATAAATAACATCACTAATGAATCATTCATAATAAGATTAGGAAGATGAATTAAGTAAATAATATGAGATAAAATTTTTATTTATGATTTTTCTCATGTTAAACGTATATATGTTATTTCTTAATATTTATTTATTCCAGATTAAATAAATAAACAAATGATAAATAACGTCACTAACGAATCAAGACAAGGAAGATGAATTAAGAAAGTAAATAATATGAGATAGATAAATAAATTTAAAAAAAAATTGTATTTATTTATCATTTACTTATATTAAATGTATGTATTTGTTAATTTTTATATTCATTTATTTAATCTGAATTAAATAATTAAATATGCAATAAATAAATTACAATAATTTAAATAAATAAACAAATTATAATTAAAATAGTATGAGATATTTTTATTTATTTATGATTTACTTATATTAAACATATTTATTTGTCATTTCTTAATATTTATTTATTATATCCAAATAAATAAACAAACAAATATGCGATAATTAAATTACAATTTTTTAATTTAATAAATGATAAATAATGTCACTGATGAATCATTCATAATAAGACGAGGAATATGAATTAAGAAAGTAAATAATGAGATAAATATTGTATTTATTTATGATTTACTTATATGTATGTTATTTCTTAATATTTGTTTATTTAATCCAAATTAAATAATTACATATGCAATAAATAAATTACAATAATTTAAATAAACAAATTAAAATAGTATGAGAGAAACATTTTATTTATTTATCATGTACTTATTTTAATCCAAATTAAATAAATATACAATAAATAATTTAAATAAATAAACAAATTATAATTAAAATAGTATGAGATAAACAATTTATTTATTTTTCATGTACTTAAAGTAAATAAACGTATGTATTTGTTACATTTTAGAAATAATTTATTTAGTCCAAATTAAATAAATAAATATACAATAAATAATTTAAATAAATAAACAAATGATAAATAACATGACTGAATAATGCATGCATTAGTAAAGTAAAGAGGATCAGTTTTAGGCCGTCTTCAGACGTGGCGGCGGCGCTCTTCATGAGGCACGCGAGAGCAGTAACGCCTGTCCTGTTTGAGAGTGAGAGATGCTTTATATTCAGCGAGTGTCGTGAGCGGCGCTGTGTGTGATTACCCTAATCAGAGCCGCTGCCAAAGCTTCTGAACCCCAGCGTACCAGCGCCTCTCCACCTGGCTGAGGTCCGTGCCAGAGTGTGTGTGTGTGTGTGTGTGTCCCGCCCCCCTGTTGGGACCCTCCATCTGCCCCCCCAGTCTGAACGCTCCATCCTCGATGGACTGGAACGCTTGACCGAGGGGGTTCTGGGAAAGAATAGGGCCACGGAGAGCGAGGTGTGTTTCTCCGCAGGCCATGAATGTCCAGAGCGAACACAAGTTAGGGAAGTTTGGGAATGTGGCACACTTTTAAAATGAATCCGTGCTGTTTGGTTATCAGCGTTGTGTTCACACTCTTGTTCTGGAATAAAAAAAGAAAATGATACATTAGTCACTTAACGTTCACACTGTCATTTTTAACACCAAACCTAAAGATAAAAAACTAAAAATGGCTTTTTTGTGGTTATTTAGATGTCTTTGCGTTCACACTTATTCAGTGTGAACTGCACTAACCAGGGCCGGATTTACCTCATATTGTGATATGAAGATATTTTTATTTACCATTGCATTGCAAACAAGCAGAGACGCTCCAAACTGCGTGCAGCACTTCATTCATGATAGAGGGGGCGGAGTTATGAGGTTTGACTGACAGTTTGAGGAGCCAATGGAGTTATGGAAAAAAATTAAGTAATGCGTTACTTTACTAGTTACTTGAAAAAAGTAATCTGATTACGTAACTCAAATTACTTGTAATGCTTTACCCCCAACACTGATTACA
>CM077183.1:1955931-1968431 GCA_039654105.1 Coreius guichenoti
TATCATATTGAAATTTTTTTATTGAAATGGTGTAATTTTTATATATATATATATATATATATATTTGATTACTTCTATTTTCTAATTTTATTTTATATATTTTTTTTATTAATTCTAAACTAATAATTTTTTATATGTTTACATTATTTACACACACACAATATATATTAATGCTGTCAATAGATTAAAAAAAAACTAATTAATCGCACATTTTTCTTTAATCACACCTAACATTAAAGTTTTTTATATATTTTTATATTATAATAATTTCACATTTAATGTAGAAACAGTAGTAAAATATTATTACATATTTTTTGAATCATATTGACATTTTTAAATCAAAATTGTGTTTTATGTATATATATATATATATATATATATATATATATATAAATAAATTAGTATTGTACAATTATTATTCTTGTATATTATATTATGTCATTTATATATGCAGTGTGTGTATATATATATGTTATTATTTATATTATATTATTTTATATAAATTATTTTATAAATAAATAAAAATAAAGATAAAATAAAATTTGAAAATAGAATTAATCATATATATACATATATGTTAATTTTATTTTATATAGTTCTAATTTTATTTTAAAAAGTTATTTTGAACCTTCTGTTCATTAAAGAATCCTGAGAAATAAAATGCATCATGGTTTCCACAAAAAATACAAACTATTTTTAACAATGATAATAATAATCATCATATCAGAATGATTTCTGAAGGATCATGTGACTCTGAAGACTGGAGTAATGATGATAAATTCAGCTTTGATCACAGGAATAAATTACACTTTACTATATATTCACATAGAGAACAGCTGATTCACATTGCAATAATATTACACAATTTTTACTGTGTTTTTGATCAAATAAATGCATCCCTGGTGAGCAGAAGAGACTCTTTCTTAAATCAGTAGTATAGATCTTGACCTTCGACCTTCGAGTCATTTTGGTTTTTATTTATTACTACATAAATTTAAAATGGATAAGTAAGGTTGGGTTAGTACAAATTCATGTAAAATACAAAATATTGCAAAAAATAAATAAATTTTTCCTTCAAAGCATCGAATTTATCATTTACACATATTTCAGTGTTATTTTTTATATATGTAACAATTTGGAGTGTTTTTATAGTTTGTCAGAATTATCACACATCAGATGAACAGAAATATTTTCTTTTTTCAGGCCGTATCGTGACAGAATGTGTTTTATAAGCGTTAGTTTGTGTGCGATGTGACGGAGCATCTGTCTGATGTTCACGTCCTGTCGATCGCATGTCGCTTTTCTGATGAACTGCTTCAGAAGGTTAAGCACATTTTTTATCCTGTCTCTCTTTGTCTCTCTTTCTGTCTCTCTCCCAACCCTGCCCCCCTAAACACGGATGAGAGTGTGTGAGAGACGGCTGATAACGGGCCGTTTCTCCGTTAATTCCACCTGCTTGATCTCGATCGCACGCTTTGTGTCATAATGATCACTTCTAAATGCAAATCAATGTTTTTTTTGCTGAATATGTGCTGTTTCGGTCGTGCGTTTTTGTCTGGGACGTGATAGATTGAACGCAATCTTCATTTTGTCAACGCGATTTATTAACGCAATGAAACCCAAACCAGCAAAATGGCTTGTTTGTGCTCCTCAGCAGTTTTTCCCGAGGAAAACGTATGACGTCTGTGTTTCGCATGCGACAGCGATGATACGCAGCTGGTCCGGCGCAGCTCCCAATATAATCCATAATCTGCCGGTGTCGATGAGTCAGAGCGGGTTTGTCTTTGACTAGCTGATGATTATGAGCCAGTTATTATCCATAACAAAACCACTTATTCACGGGGCGCGTGTAATGAGGGGCTGTCATGCGTGTGCTGAAAACACCCTCGTAGCCTGTCAAAACCGCAGAGAAACTTCAGCGTGACTCAGAAATCAGAAGTCAGAGATCAGAGCAAAACGATATTATTAGCCTTAAAATATCAGCGCCGAAACAAAGACGTGAACTAATGAGGGATTTAAATGAGGGTTTAAAACCAGAGAAAAGGAGCCTTAAAATATAAGGTCTTGGAAAGTGTAACAAAAGTCTTAGCTATCAATATGCCAGAGGTCTTGATACGACCTAATGTGAGTATTAAACTATGATATCATTAAAGAAATGTGATCTTATCACTCTCATTCGTATGGAAGCCACGGAATAAAACTATTTAAAAGATATTTGCCACTTTTTCTCTCACAATTCTGACTTTATAACTCGCAATTCTGAGAAAAAAAGTCAGAATTGTGAGATAAAAAGTTGCAATTACCATTTATTTTCTATTCTGTGGTGGAAACAAGCTTCCATACATTTGCATATATATTGATAAATAAAAAAATTTACTGAATAAAACATGTCTTGAGGTTTGTCAGACTATAACTTGGAGTTTTGCTCATTTTAATTGAGATTTTGGGCTGTTTTGTATGGAAGCTTGTTTCCGCCACAAAAAGGTAATTGCGACTTTTTATCTCACAATTCTGACTTTTTTCCTCAGGATTGCATGATATGAAGTCGCAATTGAGAGTTATAAGAAAATTGTGAGTTATAAAGTCAAAATTGTGAGTTATAGTCAGAACTGTGAGTTATAAAGTCGCAATTTCAAGTTATAAAGGCAAAATTGCGAGTTATAAAGGCAAAATTGTGAGTTATAAAGTCAGAGTTGTGAGTTATAAAGTCAGAGTTGTGAGTTATAAAGTCAGAATTGTGAGTTATAAAGTCAGAGTTGTGAGTTATAAAGTCAGAGTTGTGAGTTATAAAGTCAGAATTGCAAGAAAAAGTCAGAATTGTGAGTTATAAAGTCAGAATTGTGAGTTATAAAGTCAGAGTTGTGAGTTATAAAGTCAGAGTTGTGAGTTATAAAGTCAGAGTTGTGAGTTATAAAGTCAAAGTTGTGAGTTATAAAGTCAGAGTTGTGAGTTATAAAGTCAGAGTTGTGAGTTATAAAGTCAAAGTTGTGAGTTATAAAGTCAGAGTTGTGAGTTATAAAGTCAGAGTTGTGAGTTATAAAGTCAGAATTGCAAGAAAAAGTCAGAATTGTGAGTTATAAAGTCAGAATTGTGAGTTATAAAGTCAGAGTTGTGAGTTATAGTCAGAGTTGTGAGTTATAAAGTCAGAGTTGTGAGTTATAAAGTCAGAGTTGTGAGTTATAAAGTCAAAGTTGTGAGTTATAAAGTCAAAGTTGTGAGTTATAAAGTCAGAATTGTGAGTTATAAAGTCAGAGTTGTGAGTTATAAAGTCAGAATTGTGAGTTATAAAGTCAGAATTGCGTGATATAAAGTCAGAATTGTGAGTTATAAAGTCAGAGTTGTGAGTTATAAAGTCAAAGTTGTGAGTTATAAAGTCAAAGTTGTGAGTTATAAAGTCAGAATTGTGAGTTATAAAGTCAGAGTTGTGAGTTATAAAGTCAGAGTTGTGAGTTATAAAGTCAGAGTTGTGAGTTATAAAGGCAAAATTGTGAGTTATAAAGTCAGAATTGTGAGTTATAAAGTCAGAGTTGTGAGTTATAAAGTCAGAGTTGTGAGTTATAAAGTCAGAGTTGTGAGTTATAAAGTCAGAATTGTGAGTTATAAAGTCAGAGTTGTGAGTTATAAAGTCAGAGTTGTGAGTTATAAAGTCAGAATTGTGAGTTATAAAGTCAGAGTTGTGAGTTATAAAGTCAGAGTTGTGAGTTATAAAGTCAGAATTGCGTGATATAAAGTCAGAGTTGTGAGTTATAAAGTCAGAGTTGTGAGTTATAAAGGCAAAATTGTGAGTTATAAAGTCAGAGTTGTGAGTTATAAAGTCAGAGTTGTGAGTTATAAAGTCAGAGTTGTGAGTTATAAAGTCAGAATTGTGAGTTATAAAGTCAGAGTTGTGAGTTATAAAGTCAGAGTTGTGAGTTATAAAGTCAGAGTTGTGAGTTATAAAGTCAGAGTTGTGAGTTATAAAGTCAGAGTTGTGAGTTATAAAGTCAGAATTGTGAGTTATAAAGTCAGAGTTGTGAGTTAAAAAGGCAAAATTGTGAGTTATAAAGTCAGAATTGTGAGTTATAAAGTCAGAGTTGTGAGTTATAAAGTCAGAGTTGTGAGTTATAAAGTCAGAGTTGTGAGTTATAAAGTCAGAATTGTGAGTTATAAAGTCAGAATTGCGTGATATAAAGTCAGAATTGTGAGTTATAAAGTCAGAGTTGTGAGTTATAGTCAGAATTGTGAGTTATAAAGTCAAAGTTGTGAGTTATAGTCAGAATTGTGAGTTATAAAGTCAGAATTGTGAGTTATAAAGTCAGAGTTGTGAGTTATAAAGTCAGAATTGTGAGTTATAAAGTCAAAATTGTGAGTTATAAAGTCAGAGTTGTGAGTTATAAAGTCAGAATTGTGAGTTATAAAGTCAGAGTTGTGAGTTATAAAGTCAGAATTGTGAGTTATAAAGTCAGAATTGCGTGATATAAAGTCAGAATTGTGAGTTATAAAGTCAGAGTTGTGAGTTATAGTCAGAATTGTGAGTTATAAAGTCAAAGTTGTGAGTTATAGTCAGAATTGTGAGTTATAAAGTCAGAATTGTGAGTTATAAAGTCAGAGTTGTGAGTTATAAAGTCAGAATTGTGAGTTATAAAGTCAAAATTGTGAGTTATAAAGTCAGAGTTGTGAGTTATAAAGTCAGAATTGTGAGTTATAAAGTCAAAGTTGTGAGTTATAAAGTCAGAGTTGTGAGTTATAAAGTCAGAGTTGTGAGTTATAAAGTCAGAATTGCAAGAAAAAGTCAGAATTGTGAGTTATAAAGTCAGAGTTGTGAGTTATAAAATCAGAGTTGTGAGTTATGAAGTCAGAGTTGTGAGTTATAAAGTCAGAATTGTGAGTTATAAAGTCAGAGTTGTGAGTTATAAAGTCAAAGTTGTGAGTTATAAAGTCAGAATTGTGAGTTATAAAGTCAGAATTGCGTGATATAAAGTCAGAATTGTGAGTTATAAAGTCAGAGTTGTGAGTTATAAAGTCAGAGTTGTGAGTTATAAAGTCAGAATTGTGAGTTATAAAGTCAGAGTTGTGAGTTATAAAGTCAAAGTTGTGAGTTATAAAGTCAGAATTGTGAGTTATAAAGTCAGAATTGCGTGATATAAAGTCAGAATTGTGAGTTATAAAGTCAGAGTTGTGAGTTATAAAGTCAGAATTGTGAGTTATAAAGTCAGAGTTGTGAGTTATAAAGTCAGAGTTGTGAGTTATAAAGGCAAAATTGTGAGTTATAAAGTCAGAATTGTGAGTTATAAAGTCAGAGTTGTGAGTTATAAAGTCAGAGTTGTGAGTTATAAAGTCAGAATTGTGAGTTATAAAGTCAGAGTTGTGAGTTATAAAGTCAGAATTGTGAGTTATAAAGTCAGAGTTGTGAGTTATAAAGTCAGAATTGTGAGTTATAAAGTCAGAATTGCGTGATATAAAGTCAGAGTTGTGAGTTATAAAGTCAGAGTTGTGAGTTATAAAGGCAAAATTGTGAGTTATAAAGGCAAAATTGTGAGTTATAAAGTCAGAGTTGTGAGTTATAAAGTCAGAGTTGTGAGTTATAAAGTCAGAATTGTGAGTTATAAAGTCAGAATTGTGAGTTATAAAGTCAGAGTTGTGAGTTATAAAGTCAGAGTTGTGAGTTATAAAGTCAGAGTTGTGAGTTATAAAGTCAGAGTTGTGAGTTATAAAGTCAGAATTGTGAGTTATAAAGTCAGAGTTGTGAGTTATAAAGGCAAAATTGTGAGTTATAAAGTCAGAATTGTGAGTTATAAAGTCAGAGTTGTGAGTTATAAAGTCAGAGTTGTGAGTTATAAAGTCAGAGTTGTGAGTTATAAAGTCAGAATTGTGAGTTATAAAGTCAGAGTTGTGAGTTATAAAGTCAGAATTGTGAGTTATAAAGTCAGAGTTGTGAGTTATAAAGTCAGAATTGTGAGTTATAAAGTCAGAATTGCGTGATATAAAGTCAGAATTGTGAGTTATAAAGTCAGAGTTGTGAGTTATAGTCAGAATTGTGAGTTATAAAGTCAAAGTTGTGAGTTATAGTCAGAATTGTGAGTTATAAAGTCAGAATTGTGAGTTATAAAGTCAGAGTTGTGAGTTATAAAGTCAGAATTGTGAGTTATAAAGTCAAAATTGTGAGTTATAAAGTCAGAGTTGTGAGTTATAAAGTCAGAATTGTGAGTTATAAAGTCAAAGTTGTGAGTTATAAAGTCAGAGTTGTGAGTTATAAAGTCAGAGTTGTGAGTTATAAAGTCAGAATTGCAAGAAAAAGTCAGAATTGTGAGTTATAAAGTCAGAGTTGTGAGTTATAAAATCAGAGTTGTGAGTTATGAAGTCAGAGTTGTGAGTTATAAAGTCAGAATTGTGAGTTATAAAGTCAGAGTTGTGAGTTATAAAGTCAAAGTTGTGAGTTATAAAGTCAGAATTGTGAGTTATAAAGTCAGAATTGCGTGATATAAAGTCAGAATTGTGAGTTATAAAGTCAGAGTTGTGAGTTATAAAGTCAGAGTTGTGAGTTATAAAGTCAAAGTTGTGAGTTATAAAGTCAGAATTGTGAGTTATAAAGTCAGAATTGCGTGATATAAAGTCAGAATTGTGAGTTATAAAGTCAGAGTTGTGAGTTATAAAGTCAGAATTGTGAGTTATAAAGTCAGAGTTGTGAGTTATAAAGGCAAAATTGTGAGTTATAAAGTCAGAATTGTGAGTTATAAAGTCAGAGTTGTGAGTTATAAAGTCAGAGTTGTGAGTTATAAAGTCAGAGTTGTGAGTTATAAAGTCAGAATTGTGAGTTATAAAGTCAGAGTTGTGAGTTATAAAGTCAGAATTGTGAGTTATAAAGTCAGAGTTGTGAGTTATAAAGTCAGAATTGTGAGTTATAAAGTCAGAATTGATTGATATAAAGTCAGAGTTGTGAGTTATAAAGTCAGAGTTGTGAGTTATAAAGGCAAAATTGTGAGTTATAAAGTCAGAGTTGTGAGTTATAAAGTCAGAGTTGTGAGTTATAAAGTCAGAATTGTGAGTTATAAAGTCAGAGTTGTGAGTTATAAAGTCAGAGTTGTGAGTTATAAAGTCAGAGTTGTGAGTTATAAAGTCAGAATTGTGAGTTATAAAGTCAGAGTTGTGAGTTATAAAGTCAGAATTGTGAGTTATAAAGTCAGAATTGTGAGTTATAAAGTCAGAATTGTGAGTTATAAAGTCAGAATTGCGTGATATAAAGTCAGAATTGTGAGTTATAAAGTCAGAGTTGTGAGTTATAGTCAGAATTGTGAGTTATAAAGTCAAAGTTGTGAGTTATAGTCAGAATTGTGAGTTATAAAGTCAGAATTGTGAGTTATAAAGTCAGAGTTGTGAGTTATAAAGTCAGAATTGTGAGTTATAAAGTCAAAATTGTGAGTTATAAAGTCAGAGTTGTGAGTTATAAAGTCAGAATTGTGAGTTATAAAGTCAAAGTTGTGAGTTATAAAGTCAGAGTTGTGAGTTATAAAGTCAGAGTTGTGAGTTATAAAGTCAGAATTGCAAGAAAAAGTCAGAATTGTGAGTTATAAAGTCAGAGTTGTGAGTTATGAAGTCAGAGTTGTGAGTTATAAAGTCAGAATTGTGAGTTATAAAGTCAGAGTTGTGAGTTATAAAGTCGCACTTTCGAGTTATAAAGGCAAAATTGCGAAATATAAAGTATGGAAGCTTGTTTCCGCCATGGAATAAAACAATTTAAAAGATTATTGGGACTTTTTATCTCACTATTCTGACTTGTGCAAGTCTAATTCTGAGGGGAAAAAAGACTGACTTTATATCACGCAATCCTGAGGAAAAAAGTCAGAATTGTGAGATAAAAAGTCGCAGTTACCTTTTTTTTCTTTTTTATTCTGTGGCGGAAACAAGCTTCCATCGTTTTGCTGTCTAATTTCATCAAAAATGAGTTGTACACTGTCCGCCATGTTTATCTCCTCGCCAGAGCATTCAAGCTACTAAAGTTATTCAGTCGAGAGCAGTGAGTGATTTTCTGTTTATCTTTTGTTGTTCGATTCATATTAACAGCAGATATAGCTGTAGATACTGTATATTACACTGTTTTCACTTTAATACACAGATCTAATACACACATGCGATTTCTTTCCCTGCTGTTTACGTACACAGACATAACCGACTGTGTTTATGTGAACTGTGTGTTTTTGTCATAACCTTGTGTGTGTTTGACAATTTAAGTGCAATAAGACGTGAAAGAGAACTTAGTTTGATACTCACGGGACGCTCCGTCTGACAAAACCATAAAACCATATATCAGAAGTTTAGACTGATATGGCTTTAAAACATGCAGATCATAAACTCTCATGATGATGAAGAATTGCAATGTCACGTGAGCATGAGCACGATAGAGATGATCATCAAAACCAAACAATGTTTTATGCCAGAGTATCTGAGGCACGAGCTGTACAGGCTCCGCCCTCTTCTGGATGGGGGGCGGAGCAGCAGCTCATTAGCATTTAAAGATACATGCACGAAAACAGTTTTTCCTTCCACTCAAAAATGAGCATTTACAACATGATATAATAAATGATCTGTGGCGTATTTTGAGCTGAAACTTCACACACACATTCTGGGGACACCCGAGACTTATATTACATCTTGTGAAAAGGAGCATAATACGTCCCCTTTGAGTAAAAAGAATCTGAGATACATGATTTGTTTTAAGATTTTATGGATTTGTTTTATATGGTATAATGTTTTTTAGTCGGAATGAAACTGAAGTTGCGCTGGTCTTTTCTTCTCTATTGTGCTGGATATCCGAGTGAAACGCTTCTCAAACAAGAACAAATGTAGGGCGGGGCTTGATTTTGTCTGTGGGGAATTGATTGGATGGTTGTGGTTTGCTATTGGTGGATCTCATGTGAGTGACAGGTTGCCACGCCCTCGTAATCGGCATTCAAGATTACCAGGAACATGAAGTTATAACAATAATGATGTACATCGATAAATCATTTAAAGGTGCCATAGAATGAAACTTTCACTTTTCTAGCTTTTTTTGCATTTAGTTAAGTTTCTGCTGTGTCTGCCAGCTCAGAAAAGCTGAAAGAAAACATGCAGCCAGTTTGCTATAAACTGTCTGAGTTTGAAAACGTGTCATTCGGTGACCTGTTTCAATTTGTTGCCGGTTTTGACGTAACTAGCTAGTTATTTGAATATGACCGGCCCCGAGCAACATACGGAGTCCGCCCTCTTCCCAGCCCGTTTTGTACACAGATAGCGAAGCGGCTAATGAAGGTGCCTTTCGTTTTACAATGAAGCCATCCTGGCCTGCAACCTGCTCTGTGTTAAAGACGAGACTAAAATGTAGTTTAAAAAATAAAAACTTGACCAAAATCACTCTGGTTTTGTCAGGTGAAAAATAACAGCATTTCTGTTAAAAGAACACGTATTATATCCGGTGTTTTACTTAAACTTTGCAATCTGGCAACCACGTGCACGCAAGCTCTCTCTCTCGCACGCGGATGATCTGAAAACACCAATAAACAAGTACACTGCATTTCAGCAATCTCCATTTGAGATGTTCTGCTTAAATGAAAGTGTCATTCAGTCGGTCTGTGTTTTGTCACGACTCCCTTCTCAGCGATGAACTGTAATAAATCCAAGCATGGATCTCTCGACTATTTGCGATTGTGTTTGCTGAATAACTGCACTTATCGTTAAGTGCGTATGTGATGCGTTATAAGGACAGATTAATTGTGTACTATTATTAATTGTAAGCTTGTTTAGAGCGGTAAGTCAGTTGTGTGAGCTACTGAAATGAGCCTTGCTGTGAAACAGCCAATCAGAGCAGAGCTCAACGTTATTATTCATGACCCTTCCAAATAAGGTAATAACAGCCCATTTCATTCTAGGGACAAATCCTATGGTTGTAAATGGACATGTGAAACCGTATCTGGAGAATTTGTGCCCTTACCTAAGCCACATATCTTCTATATAGATATCAGAGAACAATTTAAAATATTGTATCAATGCATTCTATGGCACCTTTAAACACCGTGACATTCCATAAAAAATAAGAATTGAATTTTGATTTCAAAAAGGTCTTAAAATTCCCAAATCTGGAACAAGCTAAAGAATAAACTAAAGTAACAGCAAACACAAGACAGAGAGAGTGCGAGCATCTGTGCTCAGTGTGTGTGTGTTTTCCGTCTGTGGCATTCCTGTCCGATTCCAGCTCTCTTCCGGATTTCATTCCCACTTCCAGATTCACGGTCGTGTGGATTAGCAGGATTTAGAAATATGTTTTTCTGAATCCTGGAGGAAAAACAACACTGTTCTCGGAAACTGTTAAAAAGATTTATTTCTCTGAGTGTGATGATATTTTTCCGTGTTTGTGTGTGTGAAATCATTCAGCGTCTGTATGCAGTCACATGTACGATATTTCCTGATCTTCAGGCGTTCAGATGAGTGCAGCGTAGTTTGCTGTGTGTTTGGACGCAGGTCATGCATGTGGTAGATGTTGACCTCTTGTTTGACCTTTGAGGACTCGACATGTTCTGGGACACCACCTGGAAAATGTTCAGATTACAACAGAGTACAATGATTCCTGTGTGTGTGTGTGTGTGTGTGTGTGTGTGAGAGAGAGAGAGAGAGAGAGAGAGAGAGAGAGAGAGAGAGAGAGTGTGTGTGAGAGAGAGAGAGAGAGTGTGTGTGTGTGTGTGAGAGAGAGTCTGTGTGTGTGTGTGAGAGAGAGTCTGTGTGTGTGTGTGTGTGAGAGAGTGTGTGTGTGTGTGTGAGAGAGAGTGTGTGTGTGTGTGTGTGAGAGAGAGAGAGCGAGAGAGAGTGTGTGTGTGTGTGAGAGAGAGAGAGTGTGTGTGTGTGTAAGAGAGTCTGTGTGTGTGTGTGTGTGTGTGAGAGTGTGTGTGTGAGAGAGAGAGAGCGAGAGTGTGTGTGTGAGTGTGTGTTTGATTGTGAGAGAGTGTGTGTGTGTGAGTGTTTGATTGTGAGAGAGTGTGTGTGAGTGTGTGTGTGTGAGTGAGGATGTGTCTGTGTGTGAGAGAGTGTGTGTGTGTGTGAATGTGTTTGAGTGTGTGTGTGAGAGAGAGAGAGTGTGTGTGTGTGTGAGTGAGTGTGTGTCTGTGTGAGTGTGAGAGTGTGTGTGTGTGTGAGAGAGAGAGAGAGAGAGAGAGAGAGAGAGTGTCTGTGTTTGAGAGAGAGCGTGTGTCTGAGTGAGGGTGAGTGTGTGTGTGTTTGTGTGTGTGATTGAGTGGGTGTGTTTGAGTGTGTGTGTGTGTGTGAGAGAGTGTGTTTGTGTGTGTGATTGAGTGGCTGTGTGAGTGTGTTTGTCAGTGTGAGTGTGTGAGAGAGTGTATGTTTGTGTGTGTGATTGAGTGGGTGTGTTTGAGTGTGTGTGTGAGAGTGTGTTTGTCAGTGTGAGTGTGTGAGAGTGTGTGTTTGTGTGTGTGATTGAGTGAGTGTGTGTGTGTGTGAGAGTGTGTTTGTCAGTGTGAGAGTGTGTTTGTGTGTGTGATTGAGTGGGTGTGTTTGAGTGTGTGTGTGTGTGAGAGTGTGTTTGTCAGTGTGTGTGTGTGTGTGTGTGTGTGTGATTGAGTGGGTATGTTTGAGTGTGTGTGTGAGAGTGTGTTTGTCAGTGTGAGTGTATGTTTGTGTGTGTGATTGAGTGGGTGTGTTTGAGTGTGTGTGTGTGAGAGTGTGTTTGTCAGTGTGAGAGAGTGTGTGTGTTTGTTGAGTGCATGTGTGTCAGTGTGTGTGAGTTTATAGTAGTAAATGCTTTGTTGTCTTTATCAGATCGGCTGTTGACACAAAAAACGTCTAGAAAACACAACTGTTTATATTTTCATAAATATTCATAATATATTAAATATTTATGAGTTATAATGACTGTAGGATGTGTTTTATTTGGCAGATTTGAGAGAAAGTAGAACTTTTAGTGTTTGAAAGTTAGTAAATATCTTTGTGTCTATTCAAATGGGCTTTTGACATAAAACACGACTACTGAAATGTTCTTCGTTTATGATGCTTTTAGAGTTATTATAATGATGGTAATATGTACTTTGTTTTACTGTATGTCTCAGTTTTTGATGGTGTTTACAGTAGTTAATAGCTGTTGTTTTTGTTGATTTTCATCTGAATTGATGATTTTTTGGTTGTACTATATAGTTACTGTGATACATTTTTGTAAGGATGGCAAAGACTTTAATAGTTTAATAGTTAATTAATGTTTGCATATTGAACAGCACTGTTGCCATGACTCAAAAGGCCATAAAAACACATGTTGTCCGTTTATTCAGTGTAACGGACGGCTCGGGTTGGAGAACATGAGCAGCTTCTGTAATTGGGCTCATTTGATTATGACTGGATGAGGTCACAAGACTAACAATATTTGCAGTGTGTGTGTGTGTGTGTTTGGCTGCGCTCCTGGCCGTCCCAGTGCAGCTAAAGGCAGGACGCATTCAAGCATGTTCCTCTGTATAATTAGCAGCCTGTAGACGAGTGTTTGTGAGACTTTG
>CM077183.1:1973431-1990931 GCA_039654105.1 Coreius guichenoti
ATATAAGTATATAAAATATATTATGTATAAAAAATCCAGTATATAAGAAGATTGTTATAATAGAATTTATAATAGAATTTATGATAGAATTTCAGTGGCAGTGTCCAGTGATGTGGCTGAAGTTTTCTGCTCTTTTCAGCGCGCAAAGCAATTTTATTCCAATTAAACTTTAATCCGACTCCATTTTATCACGACCTCGAATTTAGGTTAGAATGCCAATTGATTATTTGCCATTCATATAATAATTTATCCAGACACTTTATTATTCTATTTAACTTTACTTTATATTTTACTCGTTCATTCCGATTTCAGTGTCGTGTTCAATGGCCGTGTTCGCGGATCTCACGGTCACTAAACAGAGGTAACTGACTAATACTTTAGATGGCCGTTCCTATGCTTGCTCTCTCTAAAAGTACTTTATTCAGTCCCCATAGACCCGTATGCACTTGAACACAACTGCAGATATAAGCCGACCAACATTACTGTCTCTGTTAGTGGCTTTGGTTTGGTCATGCCATGGTTTCGCATGTACACTTATCTAGAGTAACATTACAGCAAACAGAGGTAAGGCTCACCCTATTTAGGCTGGTCGAGCAACATTGCAGATTTGCAGATATAGATATAGTGCTGTATGGCGATTGTTCACATTAAACCATTTTTGGGTGAGTTTCGGGTGATCTCAATAGATAGTGGTCTTAATAGATTCATTTTAATTAATAATTAATTAATTTTTCCTATTGCAATGAAACTGGTCTTAATAGATTCCTTGGGTCATGACAAGAACATAGATACCAATTTTGCCATAGTCGGCCGAACTTCCTTTCCGCCATTTTGTTTTTCTTTAAAAACCTACTTTTTCAAACTCCTCCTAAACCTTTTGTCCGATTTTCACCAAATTCGAGTCAGATCATCTTTAGACCGTGCCGGCAAAAAGTTATGGTTTTCGCGTCGATAGACTAAACCTCTTTCGTAAAGTTGAGGCATGATGCCAAAACAACTCTGAGGTCCAAACTTTGCATGTGTCATTGTGACATTATTCTGAAACTTCCTTTCCGCCATTTTGTTTTTCTTTAAAAGCCCACTTTTTCAAACTTCTCATAGACCGTTTGTCCGATTTTCACCAAATTCAAGTCAGATCATCTTCAGACTGTGCTGGCAAAAAGTTGTGGATTTCGTGTTGATAGACTAAAATGTTTTTGTATAGCGCAGCAACAAATTTAAGGCATGATGCCAAAACGACTGTGTGGTCCAAACTTTGCATGTGTCATTGTCACCTTATTCTGAGTAAACCACATCAATTTGGTCACAGCGCCACCTATTGGTCAAAAGTGGATATTTTTGCTTATAACTTCTGAACAGTTTGGCCAATCACAAAACGGGTCTCTTTAGATTCAGTGCAGCATGCCGAGTCAAACGATACCCAATTTTCCCATATCGCCATTTTTGGCGTCGGCCATTTTGAATTTTGTCAAAAAATGCTATATTTTTACAAACGCATTAACGTAATGAAACTAGGTATGTGTCTTCGGCACCATGCCCTGAAGGTACTCAAAAAGTTTTGAGACAGCGCCACCTTGTGGTCAAAAATTAAAATGTCCAAAAATGCTAATGACTATATCTCTGCACTGCTTTAGCGTATTCTGACCAAACTTGGTGTGTGTTATGCCAACCATGACCTGAGGCTACCAGCACAGTTTCGGCACAGTGCCACCTACTGGTCAGGATATATGAAAAATTAACATTTTTGCTTATAACTTCTGAACAGTTTGGCCAAATATCACAAAATTGGTCTCTTTATTCACTGCGGCATGTCGAGTTGAACGATACCCAATTTTCACGTCGCCATTTTGAATTTTGTCATAAAATGTTTTATGAATGCATTGGCATAAAATTACGAAACTCGGTATGTGTCTTCGGCACCATGCCCTGATTGTACTCAAAATGTTTCGGGGCAGAAGTTATAATGAAAATTCCAAAAATGCTAATTACTTCTAATTAATTTTGCCTATTGTAATGAAACTGCCATAGTCGGCCGAACTTCCTTTCCGCCATTTTGTTTTTCTTTAAAAACCTACTTTTTCAAACTCCTCCTAGACTGTTTGTCCGATTTTCACCAAATTCGAGTCAGATCATCTTCAGACCGTGCCGGCAAAAAGTTATGGTTTTCGTGTCGATTCGTAAAGTTGAGGCATGATGCCAAAACAACTCTGAGGTCCAAACTTTGCATGTGTCATTGTGACATTATTCTGACTAAACCACATCAATTTGGTCACAGCGCCACCTATTGGTCGAAAGTGATCGAAATTGGTGGAAAGTCAGCCATTTTGCCTAAAATCATTTTAATATGTCTTTAATGCTCATTGGTCTGATGCGCCCAGCCGTGCTGGCATGACTTATCTTGTCTTCTTTGTGCTTGGCCCCTTAATGGCTGCTTGTTTAGCAGGTTGTTATGCAGTTTCTAGGTTGTTCTGGCTGAATATTTAAGTCAAAAGTGGTCCTTCAAACAAACAGATCAATATTCTGACAGCATTTCACTCTTCAGAAAGTCTTACAGCGACTCTCACTTCTTGTGAGAAAGTATTTTAACATCCAGAAAATGGCACACTTTGACATTAGAAGAATGGCAGCCATGGAAACGCTCCTAATTAATCCAGCATGCAAATGCAGTATGAAGTGATGCGGCTGGTGTTAACGTGAGTTTGGGGAAAGTTTTCTCACTCGTCGGGTTTGCGGGTCGCCAGCAGGGTCTTCAGAACCGTGAGCTCGCTCTCAAATTAATCTTTCCTGACAGTTTACAAGACAAACCCGTCAGAGGAAGGCGGACCGTCGGGATGTGAGTGACAGAACAGTGTAACGCATCCGACAGCGTTTATGTCGCTGTAAAACCCTGTGTCGCTTGGAATTCTGGGAAGGGTGGGTGAATTATATGCAGAAACCGATATCAGACGGTGCTCATCTGCTTCTCATTTATTCTCTTGATATTGCTTTTAAAATCACTCTTATATGAATGCCTCTGCTTGTTTGGATGCAGAAATCTCATTGTTATTCCCCAACTCTCCTCTCAGTGCTGACGGTCAGAACAGACCGCTTCCTCGTACCTGACCGGACAGATCTGACCTTTGACCCCTGCGTGACCTTGAGGTGGTGCTCCAAACGTAGGCTCACTAGCTAGGGGAGATGTTTCCAGCACTCGGGGTCATGACACACACACTCACTCACATTCAGTGAAGTCTGGAGGGCAGAATGGAAGACCAGAGCTAATCCTGAAAACTCGACCGCTGCCAAAAACTGGATTTAGACGTCACAGCGAAGAGAGTGTGTGTGTCTGTGTGTGAGAGAGTGTGTGTGTGTGTGAGTGATAGAGAGAGTGTGTGTGTGTGAGTGAGAGAGTGTGTGTCTGTCTGTTTGTATGTGTTAGTGTGTGAGAGAGAGAGAGAGAGAGTGTGTGCCTGTCTGTTTGTATGTATGTGAGTGTGAGTGTGTATGTGTGTGTGTGTGTTTGTGTGTGTGTGTGTGGGTATGAGTGTGTGTGTGTGGGTATGAGTGTGTGAGTGTGTGTGTGTGTGGGGGTGGGTGTTTGTGTGTGTGTGAGAGAGAATTTAGATTAGTTAACGATAATAACCTTGCTTTAAACACTTCCTCATCAATCATTAAATATGGAATAAAGTGGTGTTTAAACTATTGCTACTGCTATTATTTGAGGTAATAATTAATTCTGAACAACCGTACAAATAAAATGTGTTTTAAAATATTTAAAATATATTTTAAAAAACATAATAAATTATTTTATTTTATTTTTTATTTTATTTTATTTTATTTTTAATTGATAATGATTAAATTCCAGTTTAACTCCTTCACTTGAATTAGTTGCAAAATGGGAAATGGGATTAAAATTAGAAAAATGAGATAACTAATTTTTAACTATAAAGCAAAGCTGCACAAGACAAACTTTCAACATAAAGAATGTTTTGATTTTGATCATATATTTTGGAAGTCTTTATAGGCGTTCAGTCAATAGAATGCATTAGCAGTCTTGAATCCCTCTTCCTGTCTAATTCAACTTCCTGTGGGTGTGGCCAATTCAATTCAGATTGAAAGTGAGCTAATTCAGCAGCGTTTGTCTTTTCATGCGTGATGGTAAGAAAACACCTAGCAACCACCATAGCAACGGTATAGCAACACACTAACATGCAATATTTTAACATTTAGAACACGTTAGCAACTGCACAGCGAAATCTAGTTTATTAATCTAATGGTGGTGGGAAGGGAAAAGTCTCTCTCTCACACACACACACACACACACACACAGACGGAGGGTCTCAGCTGGTCATATGCTGTAATATAACGCGTAAAAATAATAACGGCAAGAAATTGTGTACAGAGTTGACATTAATTATTATTGTGTGGTTGTTTATTGTGTGTGTGGATGTAAGTGAGTTACAGTGTAAATATGAGCTAACTGCAACACAAACATATTTCTCACACACACACACAGCAGTCGGTTCAGGCGGGTTTTATTGCGTTGCAGAGAGAAAGACGCTCACAGTCACATGACAATGTCATTAACGCAATGTGTGTGTTTGTGAGAGAAAGAGTACAGCTGCAGTTGAGTGGTGCTCTGATATGGAAACATCTGTGTCTGTGTGTGTGTGTGTGTGTGTGTGTGTGTGTGTGTGTGGGAGAGTTTGTGATGCATTAGTCTGCTGGAAACATCTTAGGAATGTGTGTGTGTGTCCGTTTCCTGTGCAGTTTCAGACTGTGATGATAGGGTTACTGGTCAAGGCCACACACACACAGACACACACACACAGACACACACACAGACACACACACACACAGACACACACACACACAGACACACACACACACAGACACACACACACAGACACACACACACACACACACACACACACACACACACACACACACACACACACACACACACACACACACACACACAGCTGTCCACTCGTTCCTCCTCATGCATGAGCGCTGGTGTTTATTGGCTATCGGTGTTGACCAATCAGAAGTGCACATACAATGAAATGCAGATACATTTTGATGCAAAATGAAGTAATTAAAAACTAGTAAGTAAATAAATAGATTTTCTGTCTCTCCCCTTCCCTATTTGTTTGTTTGAATGGATGTTATCTTGTTTTATATCTAAAAGACAACAAAAAAATAGATTTTTTTTGGTTTATAAAATATTTATTCATTAAAATAAAACTATAAATAAAATAAAGTACTTTAAAATGATTTTTTTATTTTACTTTTATGATTTCAGTAGTTATTCACTTTTTATTAACACATTTTGATTTTGTTTTTATTTAAAAAAAAAAAATATATATATATATATGTCATTAATTATTAGCTTCTCATCAACTCATTTTGATCTTTTTTTAATTATTTATTTTAATTTATTTTTTCATGATTTCATTATTTATTCGCTTCTCATCAGCTCATTTTTATTTTTAAAATTATTTATTTATTTTAATTTTACATTTTTATAAGTTTATTAATTATCAGCTTTAACCTCTTTAGTTCTCTCGTGAACCTCAGTTTGGGAAACAGTTTTATCAGATGTGAATTTAGACGTTCTGTTCCTCAAACACTGTTTGGGTTCTTCTGGATAGTTAATGAAACTGACAAAAAATATGAAAAAAGCATTGTTGCAGCTCCTCTCTTCCCAGTCTGTCAGTAACGCTCTGTTTACTTCCTGTCTCCATGAAGCCCCTCCTCCTGAAAAGCACAATGTGCTCTGATTGGTCGGCTGGAGCAGTGTGTTATGATTGGTCAAGTGTTTGGGAAATGCCCCGCCCCTTACCATAACCACCAGTTTAAACACACTACTAACTAACTCAACCAGGCCCCGCCCCTTTATTCTGAATATTAATTATTTAAATGAGGAATATTGTGACGTGTTGGTTCCAACTCAAGACTACAGTGGAGGCGATTGAGGAGTTCAGAAACACTGACACTGATGTAGAGAAGAACCGTGGAAAGTTGAAGATATGAAAAAGCAGAATATGAACCAAATGCCTTGATTAGTGTCCAGTTTCTCTTACGACCGCTGTATAGTCTGCACAGGAGTGTTGTGCATGTGCGGTTCGCTCTATTTGACTTGCTGTAATCGTTTATGATTTGATGTTTAACTCGAGATGTTATTTTTTGTTTGAAAAAGCGGTGATTTACACTTATGTGTGTGTGTGATTACTCCTCATGTCTCTCTGATATTTAGCTGCTTGTCTGCTCGAGTACTTTTCTCCTTGTTGCACGTCAAAGTGTTAATTGCCCCTTGTTAAAAGCCCTGCTGTAAAAAGGCCCGTGTGTGTGTGTGTCTTCACCTGCCGTCTCTTTGCATCCAATTCCTCTTCCTGTGCTAAAGCTTCGCTAGGTGACGAGAGCCAGAAATCAGTGTGAGGACTCTTACACGCACGTGGTTATTTTCAGACGCCGCTAACATCACCTCCACTTTAATGGGTTTACAAATATTCATTTATACTCGCGTTTACCTTTTCATTGCGTCTTAGAACGCAGATAAATGGCTTTGGATGTCGCCGGCTCTCTTCCTGTCTGTTATTGAGGCGTCGTGCCAGCGAGAGTGAGACGGATAAACAGATGCAGACAGGATGAGAGGTGCCGATTTCCTCCGGTTCTGGCGCCGATCCGTTTCCGAGGTGTTTGTCTCGGTGTGCTTCCTAAAGGAAAGAGCCTGAGTGTGAAGCGCTCGCTCGTCTTTTGACTGGCCGCGTGCAGTGTTCGGTTTGACACTGAGCGAAGGGTGTGTGTGATGTGTGTCCTGAGCAGAGAGGATTGTGGGATAGGCCCGACCCTTTTCTCTTTCATAACTCTGGATATTAATGGAGTTCTCCGTTGTGTTTCGTTCAAGTATCAACTTCCTCTGTGGCCGTTCAGGAAGGAATACTAGCGCACTGCATACTATTAAAATCATCATAGAATGTGAAATCGTATGCAACAATACATATTTCACAGAGTAGTATGCTATACTAATATCATACACCCGCCAGGCATGACTCAAGTGTTTTCAGCCCGACGCAGTTCTCATTTTCACGTCCAGCTCCACGTTGTTTAAATATCAAATGCACTGGCGCATCTGTTCACCCATGGGTGTCTGGTCTGAAAACCAGGTGTGTTCAGGAGCATTGTTGGAGCGTTGCTATTTTGAGGAACTGAAAACGACTGAGCCATTGACCAACACAAACCTGCTCTAAAGTCAATATTATTTGTGTTTTGTTTTGTGTTATTTAAAGGGTGTGTTAGTAATATGAGCCTATAGGCGGTGCACAACGTGTGTACACTTTGCTTATTACACACACAGGGATGCGCAGCAGCACACACACACGTTTAAATATTAAAAATAAAAGGATTCCTCTCTAGAGAAGCGTTCAGTCTTTCCGCTCACATGTAAATAGCGAATCCTCCATGGTGCGAGCGCAACTGGCTTTTAAAGGGAAAGGGAGATGAGAGACTGATTGGTTTATTGCACGTTACGCCCAAAACACACCCATGACTCATTAAGAGACTAGGGACAACCCTTTTGGACCATGCGCCGACCGTTTTTTGCGTGTTAAACTAGCAAAAGTGGATTCGCACCTGCGCCATGAGCTTCAGACCATGAGCTCAGATCGGTAAAATAGGGCCCTATATATTGCATGTTTATTAATAATAACAATTTTATATATATATGTATATGTGCACGCTTCAGGTGTGTGTCAGACAGCGTGAGAACAGCAATGAGATGATTATTGAATTAATGTATTTTTATCACTATATACAAATATATTAATAATTTGATTGTATACATATAATAAATTTAAATGAATTTATTTTATGTCATGATATATGTATATATATATATATACAGTATATATTGTATAAAATATTATTTATATATACATATATATATATATAGAATTAATAATATTGATATTTAAATATAGTAATAGTTTAATTTATACATTTAGTAAATTTTAATTATTAATATATATTATTGAATTATTAATGTATTTGTTTCACATTTTTTACAATATACAAATATATTAATAATTTAACTGTATACACATAATAAATTAAAATTAATTTATTTTATAATGTCATAATAAATATTAAAACATTAGATAGATACACTAGATTAGATGGATGGATGGATGAATTATAAAATGTGTTAATATTTAAATGTTTAATTTATTATATATATAGAATTACATTTACATGTACATTTGTGTAAATTACAAATAAATCTCATTTGTGGGCTGACAACTTACATCACACAGTGCATTTAACTTAAATAATATTTTCTTTTGTGTAGATGGAGCTTGATTTTATTCATCAGAATTTGATGTAAGAGAATGTTTTGCTATTATTGGTCAATATTATTGATCCCACCCACACAGCCTTGATTACATCATCAGTAAACAAGAGTCATTTCACAGACTGAGAAAGTCATTATATTAGAATAAAAGGAGGCGTATTTAATCGACATCTGTATCCATCATGAGCATCACCATCCCATTGGATGTCATTGCAACAAGTGACTCCTCATTAGCATAAAGCTGAGCTCAACTCTTCTCAGCTGTTTTCTCACTGAGATTGCCAAACCTGCATGCTGTTATTAGCTCATAATTATTTGCAGTAATTGTGCACTATAAATTAATGCATTTGGATGGCAAATATTTCTAAATATTTTGCA
Organism: Coreius guichenoti; assembly: GCA_039654105.1. Taxonomy (NCBI): domain Eukaryota; kingdom Metazoa; phylum Chordata; class Actinopteri; order Cypriniformes; family Gobionidae; genus Coreius; species Coreius guichenoti. Next base: position 1,982,142 of record CM077183.1, read on the forward strand.
AAGACGATTTTAAGTGAATATAAATGTGAAATGCACTAAAAAGTGCAGTAGTGCTTCATATGAGTGCTGCATATGAACTTAGATGATGCTTAACAACCATTTTCATCCATAATTCCTCTGTTTTGGTATATAACAGACTGACAGACACGGTTACCTACTATATATGACACCTGAACCTGAACTGTGTGTGTGTGTGTGTGTTTCACCATCAGCAGTGTGTGTGTGTACAGGTGTGCTGCACTGAGTTTTCATAATTAATGGCTATTTCCTGAGACGCTCACATGCATCAGTTTCCTCCTGCGGAGCTCTGATGTGTGTGTGTGTGTTTGGAAGCAATGAATGGGGGTTCAGTTTGGACTGTGTGCATAAAGGTAGATTAGTTCACCGCACACACACACACACACACACACACACACTCTCTCTCTGCTGTGTCATCACGGCTCCTCGGCAGCAGCTGAGACAGTTCTCTGACCTTTGACCCCTGCGCTGCGGGATGCGCTCATCACTGCCTCATTACTCAGTGCTGAGCGTGCGTGTGTGTGTGTGTGTGTGTGTGTGATGTTGGCATTCCAGAGCAGTGTGAACACTTCATCATCATCATCAGAACACAGTCTGTGTCTAGTCAGGATGGGACACTAGCCTGATGCACACTGCATACTGTTTACAACATAATAGAGAGTCAAACAGTATGCAACAATTTACATTTAAAAAACGTATGTCCCATGACCTCACTATGTTGCATTTTTAATTAACATATCATTTTTTTGCCTCATTTTGTATCAAAATATCTCTTAAAATGTCATTATGGTGCTGTTCACCTCCTAATGGTGTAGTTACATCAGTGGTTAACTTAAAGGCACAATATGTAATTTTTCGCCGCTAGAGATCGCTTATTCAACACAAAGGCGGAGCTTTTATTCTGCCGCAGACGAGCGCTTCCGCTTCTTCCGTTCATGCGTATGTGGGGGAACGCAGCGCTGTTTTATCATATTACACACATTTGAGTGTGTTAAAGTTATGTTATAATGCTACTCTGTGCGTTCGCTCGGCGCTACTATGAGACACTTGTTCACACTGCAGTGAGCTAGAGCGATATGGTAAAACATGGTACTCGCGGTACATCAAGAAAACCAGATTTAAACAATAAGACTAACTCTGTTGAGCTGTGGAACAATGATTAGTTTCTGTCCATGAATGATCCAAACAGTTGCTCACCTGTCTAATAAAACACATCATATATTAAAGCGTCTTTGGTGTTTCCATGGTTTCTACAAAATAAAACCGGAGGGTAACGCGGGTATGATGTCACTGATAGGCGACGCACGGTTCGTGTCCTTGTTAAAATCGCTTATTTCTCTGGATTTAAACATTCTTGGAAACATTTGGGATAATGTAAGTACACGTCAACAAAATATATAACACTGTTCTAGTGGGTTTTGGATATTTTAATCCAAAAATCTTACATATTGTGCCTTTAACCATGCTAAAACATTTGGGAAAGAGAAATAAATCACAATTAAATGGATAGCTCATCCAGAACTGTAAATTGTCATCATTTACTCACCCTGAAAGAAGATATATTGCAAAATGTCTCAGTGTTGTTTTGGACCCCATTGACTGTCATTATATGGACAAAAACCTCTTCCTTCATAATATCTTTGTTGTACATGTGTTGTGCAGACGAAAGAAAGTCATGCAGGTTTGGAACAATCGTTTTTAGCTGTACTCTCTCTCTGTGCGTTTTACTGCACATTTGAGCAGATGTAGAGTAGCATGGATGTGTGCTATTCTGAAGAGACACAGATCATCGGTCCATCTCTGTTGTGTGTGCAGTGGTTTCTCCTGTCTGCACTCATTAGCTCCAGGTTTGATCTCTCTGGGGTTTCTGGGAAGGAGAGGTTTCTAATGTTTGGCTGGAGTTTAAAGGCGGGGTGGGCCGCCTCTATGGTGGCCCGTCGCGGCCAAATCTCATGGGCGTCGGAGGGCCGCGGGTCCAAGGGGAACGGGCCCCCCGTGGGTCCGCCAGACCCGCAGACCGCGGGCCATTTAGCATGGACCGACCCGAGGAGATGGAGTGCTCGCGGGGGTCCTCATTCATCTGTTTCAGGCCTCCTGCTCTTTTTAGCCTCCCTGCTTCCCTCTGCACTCCTTCTTTCACGTGCCCAACATCCATCTCGCTGCTTTTTTCTGTCTCGTTCTTCCTCTGTTTTTCCCCCAGAAAGTTTTATTGCTCAGAGGTTGCACGGAAGTATTGAAGTATTTGTGTTGAGAAGTTCATTAAGAGACTTAAAAATGAATGATGAGAAATGTGGTGTTTTGGCGAATATGAAATGTTGTTGAGATCTCTTCTGTGAGATTATTGGGGTCTTTTCCTCATGAGAAGCTTTTGAGAGCTATAACACTTAGGCCGTGTGTTCACCAAAGCGTTTCCCCTAAGGCCAGTGTGTTTTTTCAGTAGTTTTCAATGGGAGCGCGGTGTATTTAAAAACGCCAGCAGTGTGACGATAGTGTCAGTCCTGTGTCAAATGTATGCTTTGGTTTTTAGCATATTTAGTCAACCTTTTTTTGTTTAGTTAAGTTTTAGTTGACTAAGGCCCGGTTCCACAGACAGGGTTTAAATTAAGCCAGGATTAGGATTAGTAGCTTTTATAAACATGCCTTCGAAGAAAACATTACTGGTGTGCATCTTGAGACTAAACAATGGCACTGACATATTTTAAGATTTGTCAGCGCAAGTTGCTTTCAGTTAAAACAACTCAAACATGCAATTTAATCTGAGACTAGCTTAAAGGATTAGTTCACTTCAGAAATAAAATTTCCTGGTAATTTACTCACCCCCATGTCATTCAAGATGTTCATGTCTTTCTTTCTTCAGTCGAAAAGAAATGAGGTTTTTTGAGAAAAAACATTCCAGGATTTTTCTCCACATAATGGACTTCAATGGCAACCAACGGTTGAAGGTCCAAATCAATGCAGTTTCAGAGGAAGGGCTTCAGAGGCTCTGCACGATCCCAGACGAGGAATAGGGTCTTATCTAGACAAACCATCGGTCATTTAAAAAAACAAAAATAAATGTATATACTTTTTAACCACAAATTGCTCGACTTCGATGTTTTGCTTTTGCACGGCGTATGACGTCATCACGTCGGAAAGGGTACGCCCGTACCAACCCAGTACCGACCCAGTGTTAAAACGAACGTGCAAAGACTAAATCAAACACCCTTTACGAAAAGGTAAAACAACGATGTCGGACGATTCTGAAGTTGGAGGAGAGCATGAGATGTTTTTCGGCACTGGGTCGGTACTTCCACCTACATTTTCGCCAATAAAAAGAATTCCAAACAAATCCACAACAGAGCCATTGCGCATCTCCAAGCAACACGTTTTGTTACTGAATGAATCCGTGATTTTGAACAAATCATTCTAATGAATGACTCAGCGACTCACAAATTTTGAATGAATCGTTTGACTGAATGATTTAGTGACTCACTCGTTAAGACAATGAGTTTGCGCCACCTACTGGCGATTTAGTTTCATATTTAAAAGCATCATTTCATTATGGTTAAAGAATAGAATGCATTTATAAATAGACTATCAGGAGTGAAATATGAGATAACATTGTTGAATATAACAGAGTAATGTTAAATAAAGTAATAAATTAAATAATAAATAAAGTTATTGCAGTCGCACTGCATGAAAGTCTTTTCTCATATGGGGGCCTCCAAATGTTTCTTTAAACCGGCCTTCGGGATTCGAGTACGGTTGACGGGTTCGCTCCCGCTTCCAGAAAACAGCGTTCACCTCATTGAGATCTCTTCTTTAATATTACAGGGATCTTTTTCTTTTTCACATAGTGCTGAAACTCTATTGTAATTGTTAGAATTTCCAAGGATCAGCATTCTCCCCTAAAAGTGATCGGGCAGATCAAACCGTAAGTCGTAGAGACTTGAAACTTTGAGGGCTGGTAGTACTCACACCGTCTACAACGTCACCGAGGCGCGCCCCGATCGACCTGACGGGGGCGCTACAGCGGTCAAAAGTACGTAATGGTTCATAACTCTTAAACCGTTTTTTCACAGTCTCAACTCAAGTGTGATATATCGTTGTAATCATTGGCTCGAGACAAACAAAACGCACATCTCGGATTCGATTGTCGATTTCGGCGAAATTTTCACGTAATTTAGATTTTTGGGGATTTGGACTAGTCCTCGGTTTTTCGCCCGATTGGAACCAAACCAGTGCAGAAAGATTCTCTGGAGTCTGATTGTCAATAATTATCAAAAAAAGTCAAAATTTCGATTGACGTTCGCCAAAACGTTCGAAGTGGGCGTGGCCACTTTTACTAAAACGGCTATCCCTCTTGAACGGAATGAGATAATTTCACCAAACTTGGTACACATATGTACGGGCTCAGTCTGTGTTTGCGTGTAAAAGGATGGGGTGACTGGCCACTTGGTGGCGCTATAAAATAAAAAAAATTACAAACACGAAAACGGCTATAGCTACACAACAGTCAGTCCGATTGACTTGAAATCTGGCATGCGGCGTCTTTGTCCAAGGTGCCGCGTTTGTCTACGAGGACATTCGCATATCTCGAAAAACACGGCCGCCATCAGCCAATGAAGTTCAAGCGGCTGTCAAACAAGATTAACGGAGGCCGACTGCAACGAAACTCGCTTGGCCTGTTTGACTCACATCCCTGTGAGAAATTCAAAAGAAATCGCCCTCCGGGGGGCGCCTTCGCGTTTTTCACGTGCGTGGTATATCACGCGATTTTTGGCACACGCCCATGAAATTCATACCATATGGTAGAACTCCTCATTCTGAACAACTTTGCCTCCGCCACTGTCACTCGAATCGTTCGTTAAATATCAGAGATTATTACAAAAACATACTTTTGCGACCTAGTCCTAGGTTTTTGGCTCAACCTCGATAACTGATAAAAAGCTTCCTTAGTAAACTGCCTGTATTGGCTGTTAATGGTCTTTTCCATCTGTGATCTATGTGGTTACATGCTTGCTAAATAATACCGTCTTACAAATGTGCCTTAAAGCGCTTGAACTCTGATAACTGTTGCTCATCCAGGAGAAACATGTGAGATATTACTGCCATCTCAGTGGTGCTTCTGTATCTCTCTCTCACTTTCTGGTGTTTTTGTCCTGTGTTTTTGTTTGTTGCACTTTTCCAATTACCTTAATGTCTTCTCCGTTTCTCGCAATCATCATTTGGTGGCCATGCAAGCATGCGCCTGCTGTTATTATTGCGGCCCGGTAATCCTTCACGGGCGTCTTCAGGTGTGTGTCATTTATCTTTGTTAATATTTCCTCTGGATGCCAGCTGGGTACCCGTGCCAGCCGGCTCCGAAACTGGGCATGAGACTCGGCATGCGGAACGCGCCGGGCCGGGCACGACGGGAGCGCTGGGCTTTTTTTCTCCGCCCGTAGTTGCCGAGCAACGGCGCGCTTGGGAGAAACCGTCCGTCCCGCAGAAAATGAGACACTTTTGTTTTAGAGTCTCCCCTTGCAAAAAAAGCCTCTTTAACTGTGAGAGGGGGCGACTTATTTAAGACAAGGGCTCTTTTGTTTTAGCCTGTGAAAGGCGGCAGACCCCGCTCTCCTCCGCGGGGAAGCCTGCGACCAGGGGCCGCCACGTAATTGGCCTATTTAGCTTGTTTTGCATGTGAATGCGGCTCTAGTCAAGCATCGCTAAGTCTGTTGTGAGAGCTGCCGTCATTTGAATTCAGCTCAGCGCAAACATTCTCCCTACTTTATCACATCCTCTAATGAGCCCCGTCCCGGGACGTTACCCCCCGAGTGTCCCTAAAAAGTTGGGGAGGAAGTTTACGTTGCGCCTCACACCCGGGGCTCGCGCTCTTTCCCCGATCAGACTTCCGAACACGCTCCCGACGGGACAAATATCCACCCGTCTCAGCTACCGTTCTTTTCTGTGGCGCGAGCGCTCGTTAACTCGACTTGATTAGCAGAACGATGTTAACTGAGAGCAGTGTAATGATGAGAAGAGTTTGTGCGGGGTAAGTTCGCTCGCTTCGGAGCTTCGCTGTGACACACACACACACACACACTCTCATATGGATGCTGGATTGCTGTCTGAACGTCTCCTATGTATATATTATGGCTTTAATCGTGTAGGTCAAATTGTCTTTTAAACGTCAAAGCTTTTGTAATCCTAATTAAAGGCCTTTTAAGCATGTGTGCTTTAATACAGCATTGCATCACATTTTTTCTGTTTGTATATTTCTGTCTTTTTTTTGGATGAAATTGTGGCTTTAATTAGAAAGGTCGATTTGTTTTTTAAACATCACAACTTTTATAATCCTAATTAAAGGCTTTTTTGACTTTTTAAAACCATTGTGTGCTTTAATACAACTTTGTGTCACATTTTCAGCTCAAAATTGACATTTCAAGCATCTTTTTGTATATTTCTGTCATTTTTTGATAAAATTATGGCTTTAATTATGAAGATCAAATTGTCTTTGAAATTTCACGACTTTTATAATCCTAATTAAAGTATTAAACTTTTTTTCAATAATGTGTAATGTAATGCAACAATGCATTAAATGAGTTTGTACATTTTTTGATGAAATTGTGGCTTTAATTACGAAGGTTTTTTTGTCTTTTTAACATCAAAACTGTTATAATCCTAATTAAAGGCTTTTTTTAAAACTTTAAAAAAACATATTGTGTGCTTTAATGCAACATTGCGCCATTTCTTTATTAAATTGTGCCTTTATGAAGGTCAAATTGTCTTTTAAACGTCACAACTTTAATAATCCCAATTAAAAGTTAAAAGCCTGTTTAAGTTTTTTTTAAAACATTGCGTGCTTTAATGCAACATTGTATCACTTTTTTAGCACAAAATTGACATTTCAAGCATGAGTTAGTATATTTCTGTCATTTTTTTGATGAAATTGTGCCTTTATGAAGGTCAGATTGTCCTAATTAAAGGCCTTTTAAACATTGTGTGCTTTAATACAGCATTGCATCACATTTTCACCACAAAATTGACATTGCAAGCATCTTTTTGTATATTTTTGTCATTTTGTTTGATGAAATTGTGGCTTTAATTATGAAGGTAAAAATTGTAATCCTAATTAAAGGCCTTTTGACCTTTTTAGAAACATCGTGTGCTTTAATACAGCATTGCATCACATTTTCAGCTTAAAATTAACATTGCAAGCATCTATTTTTGTCATTTTTTGATGAAATTGTGGCTTTAATTATGAAGGTCAAATTGACTTTTAAACATCACAACTTTTATAATCCTAATTAAAGGCTTTTAAAAAAATATTGTGTGCTTTAATGCAACATTGCATCGTTTTTAGCACAAAATTGACATTTCAAGCATGAGTTTGAATATTTCGGTCATTTTTTCTGATGAAATTGTGGCTTTATGAAGGTCAGATTGTCCAAAGGCCTTTTAAACATTGTGTGCTTTAGTACACTTTTTGTATATTTCTGTCATTTCTTGATGAAATTGTGCCTTTATGAAGGTTAAACATCACAACTTCAATAATCCCAATCAAAAGCCTTTTTAAGTTTTTTTTTAAACATTATGTGCTTTAATACAACAGTGTATTGCTTTTTTTAGCACAAAATTTACATTTCAAGCATTTGTTTGTATATTTCCGCCATTTTGTTTGATGAAATTGTGACTTTAATTATGACGGTAAAAAATATAATCCTAATTAAAGGCCTTTTGACTTTTTAAAAATATTGTGTGCTTGAAAAAGTGCATCACTTTTCAACACAAAATTCAAGCATCTGTTGTTGTTTTTTTTGATGAAATTGTGGCTTTAATTATAAAGGTAAAATGTCTTTTAAGTGTCAAAACTTTCAGAATCCTAATTAAAGGCCTTTTTTACTCTTAAAAAAAAAAAAAACTGTGCTTTGATACATTTCATCACTTTTTCAGCACAAAATTCACATTTTGAGCATGTTTTTTTTTTTGATGAAATTGTGGCTTTAATTCTGTTTCTGTCATTTTTGTGATTAAATCACAGTTTCACAGATGAAATGTGATGAAAAGGTTGTGCAAAATACATTTTTTTGCTAATTATTTTAGTTTTTGTACGGCTTCAGAATTTCAATGTATTGTAAAATGTTTTATTTAATAATAGTTTCTATAATGTGTGTGTTTCTTTGATCTGATGTTTCTCTCTCCAGTTGTGTTTAACTTCAGGAATGTGTTTTGTCTTGGTTAATTCAGTCGTGTCCTCGCGGTGTGTGTTTTAGATAAATGTGTTTTTAACGTCCCGGTCTTGTTGTGTTTTTGTCCAGTCGAGTCTCATGGGAGGTGAAGTGGGGATGGTCAGTCCGGAGACGGTGTCGCCCACCAAACTGGGCTCACAGTATTACCAGCATTACGCAGGAAACCCGCGGCGACGAGCCATGCACAGCGACTCCATGGGTGAGTCCTTCATCATCATCATCATCATCATCATTGCTTTATCCGTGCATGTGTTTTACCATGTCAGGATCTTCAAGAACATTTTTAATCTCGTCTGTCAAAAGAGGCTCGTAGTGATTATTGATTTTCTCTTTTTGTGCATTAAAAGAGTTTTATTTGTGCCACCTCGGGCCTTGAGGTGCCATCCTTGAGGACGTGTGTGTGTCAGCCTTCAGGGCACAAACCCACTTTTATTTCTGTCAGAAACACACACACACCGACTGTCTGTCACAGTGTTTCCTGGCATTTAAAGCTTTTGTTTTGTGAATCATTCACACATTGCGTTTGGCAGATGTTGCATTGAAACTGCACTTTTGATTAATT
>CM077183.1:1995931-2000131 GCA_039654105.1 Coreius guichenoti
TAGTGTTTGAGACTCGTAAAGGAATAATTCAGACAGAAATGAACATTCTGTCATCATTTACTCACGGACGGTCTTTGGAAAGGAGCCGCTGAGCAGAATGTGAACGCTGCTCTCTTACATACAGGGAGTGGAGGCAAAAAACACTGATCATACACACAATGATCATATGGCTTCAGAAGAATGAGATATAATACATTTTACATATAGTGAAAGTGCATGGAAGCAGTTGAGCTGCAAAAAGGACAGTCAATTGGGCGACTGTTATGATGCTTTTGATCATTTTTGCAGCTTAAATACCTCCATTATGAGATACTAAGATAAAAAATTGATTTTTCTTCATAGAAATTATGAATTTAAACTTTTGATCTCATTTCACATTTTTGTAATGTTTTCATATTTGTCATAATGTCATAAAAATGTCATAATTTAGATTTTTCAATGTCATAATTTCGACCTGTGTAATAATTATGACTTATTATCTCATGATTTCGACTTATGTCATAATTGTTTTTTTATCAATTTGGACATTATATGTCATAATTACGACTTGTTATGACTTTTGTCTCATAATTTTGACTTTATTGCCATAATTATGACTTTATCTCAACTTATGTCTTGATTTCGACATAATTGTGTTTTGCCAATTTAGACTTAATATATTATAATTATGACTTTTTTATCCCATAATTTTGACTGTTATAATTATAACTTTTGTATCATACTGTTGACTTTTATGTGATAATTATGACATATGACATGAGATATTATCTCATAATTTCAATTTATGTCTGGATTTTGACTTGTCATAATTGTTTTTTTTGGCAATTTGTACTATATATGTCATAATTATGACTTTTTATGTCATAATTGTGACTTTTATCTCATAATTTTGACTTTATTGTCATAATTTTGACTTTATCTTGACTTATGTCTGGATTTTGACTTGTCATAATTGTTTTTTTTGGCAATTTGTACTATATATGTCATAATTATGACTTTTTATGTCATAATTGTGACTTTTATCTCATAATTTTGACTTTATTGTCATAATTTTGACTTTATCTTGACTTATGTCTGGATTTTGACTTGTCATAATTGTTTTTTTTGGCAATTTGTACTATATATGTCATAATTATGACTTTTTATGTCATAATTGTGACTTTTATCTCATAATTTTGACTTTATCTTGACTTATGTCTTGATTTTGACTTGTCATAATTGTTTTTTTGCCAATTTGTACTTTATACGTCACAATTATGACTTTTTATGTTATAATTGTGACTTTTATCTCATAATTTTGACTTTATTGTCATAATTTTGACTATCTTGACTTATGTCTTGATTTTGATTTGTCATAATTGTTTTTTGCCAATTTGTACTTTATACGTCACAATTGTGACTTTTATCTCATAATCTTGATTTTTGCTTTTATGATTTTTTTTTTGTCATTTTTGCTGCTCAAATGCCTCCATTCACTTGCACTCTCACTATATGCAAATTATATTATTTTTCACTCTATTGCAAGTCTTATGAAATCACAAGATAATTTTCTCAGAGGAACAGACTTCGGATGACTTGTGATATAATAATGCATGAGTCACATGGATGACTGTTATGATGTTTTTTAGGCAATTTTTGGAGCTCAAATGCCTCCTTTCACATCCATATTCAGTATATGGAAAATAATCACAATACCATTTTTGCAGCTCAAATGCCTCCTTTCACGTGCACTTTCACTATATATGAATACATGGTTACACTTTACTCAAGCTTTATCTATAATGCATTATAAAAGTGTTTTAATATATTAATTATGCCTCGTAATGCAGCTTATAATGCATTGTATGGTCTCATGAATAATTGTAATACATTGTAATACACCTTTACATGCATTATAACACCAATTTCAGATGTAACAACGCTGTGAATATTATAATGCATTTTAACTTTAGTTACAATTATTTATGAAAATATATAATGCATTTTAAAGTACATAATGAATACCTTCATAATGCATCATACATAAAGGCTTTAAGTGAAGTGTTACCATGCATTTCATTATATTGCAGGTTTTGTGCATGAGTCAAATTAATGACTGTTATGATGCTTTTTGTGCATTTTTTCAGCTCAAATGCCTCCATTCACATGCACTTTCACTATATGCAAAATATATAATATTTCAATATATAGCAAGTCTTATGAAGTCATATGATAATTCTGTCAGAGGAACAGACTTCAGCAAACTTGTAATATAGTGTGTGAGTCAAATAGATGACTTATGATGCTTTTTGGTCATTTTTGCTGCTCAAATGCCTCCATTCACATGCACTTTCATTATATGCCAAAATGTATTATATTTCACTATATTGCCAGTCTTATGACGTCATATGATAATTCTGTCAGAGGAACAGACTTCAGATGACTTGTGATACTGTGCACGAGTCAAACGGACGACTGTTGATGTTTTTATGGTGTTTTTTTGGTCATTTTTGCAGCTCAAAAGCCTCCATTCACATGCACTTTCACTCTATGGAAAAGAGCAGCGTTCGCATTCTTCTAAATATCTTCTTTTGTGCTCCACCGAAGAAAGACAGTCATATAGTTTTGAACACAAATGATCATTTTCCGGTGGACTGTTCGAGTGTATATGTGAGTTATTGTGTGTTTTGGTTTGCAGACTCATCAGGGAAACGGGTGAATGGTTGTGTGAATGTGTAAATAAACCGCAGTAAGTCGTATTCTCATCCCGATTCACCTGTCAGACCGTCCAGGAAAGAGACGCACACAGAATGTAGCTGTAAATGATCTCATGGTGGGGTTTTTGGTGCTTTTTTTTGTAAGCAAGTGAAAAGAAATAAGAGAAACAGCTGCGTGTGTCTGGCTGCGGCCCAGCGGCGTTTGAGGAAAATCTTCCCGTCCGACTCCGTATGAAATAAACGGTCGGATTTCATTCAGTCCTGCCAAAAACCCACACGGACGCGAACATATCCGAGCCACGTCCCCGTATGCCTTCGTTTGATGAGGGAAAATGTTTCTGAGAGGCTTCTGTGTCCTCTATAAATAGAGGTTTGTGTGTTTTGAGGTGCGGTGATTTTAACGGCAGTCACGGCAGCTGGAGCTCTCCTCTGAGGAGAAACACGGATCTTCTCCAGCCAAACACATCCACACACCTGCACACACACACACATTATTACATTGGGCTCAGATTCACAAGATTATCACATAACAAGATCTCAGTGTGAACTTATGAATATTACGTGTTGTCCACGTTCATTTTATACAGTTGTCGTCGGTGTGTTTTTATTTGAGGAGAAATGTGAGCGATGTTTGAGTTAGAGCTGGGACTCTTGATTGGACAGTTTGAGACATTGTCAGAAAGGAGACGTGTGTGTACTGAAGCCCATTTACACCACATAAGACAAATATCATGCTTTGACCGTTATCTCATAATTTCAATTTATGTCTTGATTTTGACTGTTATGTCATAATTATGACTTTGTCTCATAATTTCAACTTATGTCTTGATTTTGACTTGTCGTAATTGTTTTTGTCAATTTGTACTTTATATATCATAATTATGACTTTTTATCTCATTTTAACTTTTTATGTCATAATTGTGGCTTTTATCTCATAATTTTGACTTTTGTCGATTTCAACTTATGGCATCATTGTTTTTTTTGTCAATTTGGACTTTACATATCATAATTATGACTTTTATCTCATAATTTTTACTTTTTATCTCATAATTATGACTTTTGTGTCATTTCGACATTTTTGGCATAATTATGACCGTTATCTCATAATTTCAATTTATGTCTTGATTTTGACTGTTATGTCATAATTATGACTTTGTCTCATAATTTCAACTTATGTCTTGATTTTGACTTGTCGTAATTGTTTTTGTCAATTTGTACTTTATATATCATAATTATGACTTTTTATCTCATTTTAACTTTTTATGTCATAATTGTGGCTTTTATCTCATAATTTTGACTTTTGTCTTGATTTCGACTTATGTCATAATTGTTTTTTGTACTTGATATGTCATAATTATAAGTGTTTATCTCATAATTAAAACTTTTTTATGTCATAATTATGACTGACTGAAGCAGGATTTCTGTTTCTCGTGTGGTGAAATGGCTTCCGCACAGATTCAGTCTCCATTTGTTCCTCGTTTCATCCGTTTGCTGGTTATGAGAA
>CM077183.1:2000631-2003131 GCA_039654105.1 Coreius guichenoti
TTAGTATGTCATAATTTTTTACTTTTTATGTCGTACTTTTTGACATTCGTATTTATGACTTTTTATCTCATAATTTCAACTTTGTCATAATTTTTTTTTTTTATCTCAATTATGTCTTAGTATGTCAACTTTTTTCCTCATATTTTTGGCTTTTATGTCATGAATGTATTTTTCTCTCGTAATTATGATTTTTATCTTATAATTTCACCTTTTTATGTCATGATTTCGGCCTTATTTCATAATTATGACTTCCTAATTTTTGTCATGACTGACTTTTTCTTTCATAATTACCTTTTTACTCATAATCATGACTTAGTATGTCATAACTTTGACTTTTATCATCATTTTGACTCATAGTTTTGACTTTTTGTCTCAATTATGTCTTAGTGTGTCATAACTTTGACTTTTTTCATCATTTTGACTCATAATTCGACTTTTTGTCATAATTTTGACTTTTTATGTCATACTTTTGACAATTTGTATCTGACTTTTTATCTCATATTTAGACTTTTATGTTATGATTTTGACGGTCATAATTTTGTTTTTATGTCAAAATGTTTACTGTCATAATTATGTCTTAATTATGACTTTATTTAGACTATTTATAAAGGGTTTGTTTGCATGCCATCATTAAAATGTTAAAAGCGTATCAGTCATCCACTGTTTAAAGCTCATCCGCCTCCCAAGTTAACCTCAGTGTGAGTGTGTCTGTGTTTGGGCTCGTATCCCATAATGCCCTGCGCAGGGCGAGGCTGATGTCGGGCAGGTAGCAGATGTTCACGGCCTGAGAACGAGAGCGCGTGTGACGGCGTGATGTCCCCGAGGCTGCGGCGGCCGCGGCCCATCTGCACGGACATACAAAACGCAGATACGTCATTAAAAACCACATTGAGACATTTGCATTCATAAAGACGAAATAATACAAGTGCAAAGCATATTTTAGAAGCAACAGGCTGTTAAACGGGGCAACTTCAACTCGGAGAAGTTTCTTTTCTCCCGTTTTTGTGCTTTTTTCATTTTCAAATGTTCTGTTTGTGCCGAAATCACAGAATCACCATAAGGGCTGCTTTGCATTTTTAATTTAGTAACTAACATATGAATACATTTGCATATTAATTAGTTGCAGATTAAATCATGCATACATAATTTGCCTCCTTACTGTGTTTAATGTTTGTTAGAATCTGTAGTCGGAGCCGTCAGAAGATTGCGATTGGACGAGCCCTCGGACCCCTCGGTTAGAGCGGCTCAAATCCCAACATTTGCTGAATTGATTTGAGGTTTTTTCTGAATAACTGTCTCTCTGTGTCACATGGGTTCATGAAGCGCACGTGTGAATGCTCAGTCAAACATTCAGATGGAGATTTTGTTTGTCTCTGTCTTTCTGAACGTCACTTTAGATACTGAACGTTGTGTTTGTCTTTAATGAAGATGTCTTCAGATATCGCCGCTGTTTTTCTTTCTGTCTGGACCTAATTATTCCCTGGTAATTTGTTTATCTGAGCAGTTTTTTCAGATATTACACCTTTCCCACGACTCTCTCAGTGTCTGCCGTGGTTGAGCTCATTAAGTTTGTTGCTATATTCATATACGTTTTCTCTGAGAATCGGTCTGAGAAACAACAAAACATGCCTGTGATAATTTGAATGACTTTTTTTAATAGTCCTGGTTATTTCAGCATGAAACCCGCAGCTGTTTGGAGTATAAAGATTTACTTTATCAGCAAACGTATTTGTTTATTTTATTTTAGGTATATTATTTATTCATTCAAATGTACTTATTATTTTTAATTTTATTGTTAGATTCATTAGATTTTTGATTTATTTTAGTTTATTTTTATTTATTAATTTAGATTTATTTTTTAATATTTATGTATTTAATTTTGATTTATTTTAGATTTATTTATTGTTTGTGTATTTATTTATTAATTAATTAAAAATGTACTTATTATTTTTTTTTAGATTTGTTTGTTTTTATTTATTTATTAATTATTTTAGATTAATTTTATTATTTATTTATTTTAATCATTTTATTTATTTATTAATTGTATTTAGATTTATTTTTCATATTTATGCATTTATTTTAGATTTATTGAATTTTTATTTATTTTAGATTTATTTATTGTTTGTGTATTTATTTATTAATTAATTGAAAATGTACTTATTATTTTTGATTTTTTTTTAGATTAATTTGTTTTTATTATTTATTAATGATTTTAGATTAATTTCATTATCTATTTATTTTAGAGTCATTTTTTATTTATTTATTAATTTTATTTTAGATTTATTTTTAATATTTCTGCATTTATTTTAGATTAATTGAATTTTGATTTATTTTAGATTTATTTATTGTTTGTGTATTTATTTATTAATCAACTCAAAATGTACTTATTTTTATTTTTTTAAGCAATTATTTTAGATTTATTTGTTTTTATTTATTTATTATAGTTGTAATCAATTATTTATTTTAGATTATTTTCATTATTTATTTATTTATTTTATTT
>CM077183.1:2020631-2028131 GCA_039654105.1 Coreius guichenoti
AAAGTCCAAAGTGAGGGGCGGAACTTCCTTCCGCAAAATAACGAATCTTAGTTTGCTAGTTTAAGTGTCTGTCTCAGAAGTGTGTTTTCCTGAATATATGTGTATGATTATTGCATAAAGTCCAAAGTGAGTCCAAAGTGAGTGTGTGTGTGTTGTGGGTCAGTTCAGCACAGGTGCAGCAAGCAAGTCACACTGATAAGGTGTAGAGATTGTGTGTGTGTGTGTGTGGCTTTCGTGGCTGCTCTGGTTTCACTCCATCTGCTCCTGATCTGCAGCAGTAAACAGACTCACTCCTGCAGCGTTTGTGCTCTAGAAGTGAATTATTCCTCAAATCATGTGTGTTGTTGAGCAGAGGTGTGGTGCTACTTCTAAGTGATCAGATGCACCGATTTCACCTGCTGGACCAAAAAAAAAACACATCCCACAGACACACTTTGAAGAAGAAAACAGAGCTGCATCTACAGATCAAACAGGAAGAAAATCCCTAGTAACCCTGAACTCATTAACAACTGCATAGCAACAGTCTAAAACACTTGCATCATCTAAAAACACCCAGAACACCCTAGCAACTGCCTAAAACACTCAAAACACCCTAACTGCATAGCAACAGCCTAAAACACTCAAAACACCCTAGCAACTGCATAGCAACTGCCTAAAACACTCAAAACACCCTAACTGCATAGCAACTGCCTAAAACACTCAAAACACCCTAACTGCATAGAAACTGCCTAAAACACTCAAATCACCCTAACTGCATAGCAACAGCCTAAAACACTCGCCTAAAACACTCGAAACTCCCTAACATAACTGCATAACAACAGCTTAAAACACTCAAAACAGCCTAGGAACTGCATAACAGCAGCCTGAAAACACTCAGAACACCCTAACTGCATATCAACAGCCTAAAACACCTGAAACAACCTAACTCCATAGCAACAGCCTAAAACACTCAGAAAACTGCCTAAAGCACTCAAATCACCCTAACTGCATAGCAACAGCCTAAAACACTCAGAAAACTGCCTAAAACACTCAAAACACCCTAACTGCATAGCAACAGCCTAAAACACTCACCTAAAACACTTGAAACACCCTAACTGCATAGCAACAGCCTAAAACACTCGAAACACCCTAGCAACTGCATAACATCAGCCTGAAAACACTCAGAACACCCTAACTGCATAGAAACTGCCTAAAACACTCGCCTAAAACACTCAAAACACCCTACCTGCATAACAACAGCTTAAAACACTCGAAATAGCCTAACTGCATAACAACAGCTTAAAACACTCGAAACACCCTAACTGCATAGCAACTGCCTAAAACACTCAAAACACCCTAACTGCATAGCAACTGCCTAAAACACTCAAAACACCCTAACTGCATAGCAACTGCCTAAAACACTCAAAACACCCTAACTGCATAGAAACTGCCTAAAACACTCAAATCACCCTAACTGCATAACAACAGCTTAAAACACTCAAAACAGCCTAGGAACTGCATAACAGCAGCCTGAAAACACTCAGAACACCCTAACTGCATATCAACAGCCTAAAACACCTGAAACAACCTAACTCCATAGCAACAGCCTAAAACACTCAGAAAACTGCCTAAAGCACTCAAATCACCCTAACTGCATAGCAACAGCCTAAAACACTCAGAAAACTGCCTAAAACACTCAAAACACCCTAACTGCATAGCAACAGCCTAAAACACTCACCTAAAACACTTGAAACACCCTAACTGCATAGCAACAGCCTAAAACACTCGAAACACCCTAGCAACTGCATAACATCAGCCTGAAAACACTCAGAACACCCTAACTGCATAGAAACTGCCTAAAACACTCGCCTAAAACACTCAAAACACCCTACCTGCATAACAACAGCTTAAAACACTCGAAATAGCCTAACTGCATAACAACAGCTTAAAACACTCGAAACACCCTAACTGCATAGCAACTGCCTAAAACACTCAAAACACCCTAACTGCATAGCAACTGCCTAAAATGCTCAAAACACACTAACTGCATAGCAACTGCCTAAAACACTCACCTAAAACACTCACCTAAAACACTCAAATCACCCTAACTGCATAACAACAGTTTAAAACACTTGAAACACCCTAACTGAATAGCAACTGCCTAAAACACTCGAAACACCCTAACAGCATAGAAACTGCTGAAAACACTCATCTAAAACACTCGAAACATCCAAGCAACTGCATAGCAACTGCCTAAAACGCTTGAAACACCCTAACTGCATAGCAACTGCCTAAAACATTTGCCTAAACCACTCAAAACACCCTAACTGCATAACTACAGCTCAAAACACTTAAAACACCCTAACTGCATAACAACAGCTCAAAACACTCGAAACACCCTAACTGCATAATTACAGCTCAAAACACTCGAAACACCCTAACTGCATAACAACAGCTTAAAAAGATCGAAACACCCTAACTGCATAGCAACTGCCTAAAACACTCGAAACACCCTAACTGCATAGCAACAGCCTAAAACGCCCAAAACACCCTAACTGCATAGCAACTGCCTAAAACACTCGAAACACCCTAACTGCATAGCAACTGCCTAAAACGCCCAAAACACCCTAACTGCATAGCAACTGCCTAAAACACTCAAAACACCCTAACTGCATAGCAACAGCCTAAAACACTCAAAACACCCTAACTACATAGCAACAGCCTAAAACACTCAAAACACCCTAACTGCATAGCAACTGCCTAAAATCACTCAAAACACCCTAACTGCATAGCAACTGCCTAAAACACTCACCTAAAACACTCAAATCACCCTAACTGCATAACAACAGTTTAAAACACTTGAAACACCCTAACTGCATAGCAACTGCCAAAAAAAACTCAACTCACCCTAACTGCATAGCAACTGCCTAAAACACTCGTCTAAAACACTTGAAACACCCTAACTGCATAGCAACAGCCTAAAAAACACTTAAAACACATAGGGATGTGGGTTAACAATGGACAGGTGCTTCACTACAGCAGAAACAAACCAGCCAGAACAAAATCTTCATGTTATTGAACCACCCCAAAGTGTCACAGCCTGATCTCTTTCACAGACGTGTGTGTGTGTGTGTGTGTGATGGTTCATGGGAAAGTGAAGTCCTCCATCTGTGCTGAAGTCTCTTGGTCTCCATAAAACTCCTCAAACTTCACCCTCGATCTCTGGAGACGCCACAAGTTCTCAGTTGAGTTTCATTTAGGTTTGTCTCAATTACTTAGGAAAAAAACCTTTTCTCACCAGAAACCTCTTAAAGTTTTCGTTTGCTGTGCATTTAATCAGCGCTGTCTTGGAGAAACATTTGAGAGATCTAATCTGTGATCTTGTTATTTGAGGTGAATATAGGAAGATCTTCTATTTCTATATCTCAGAGGGTTGTACTGTCCTCGCACATCCACTGTGTGTTTATCCCAGCTCAATATTCCCATCCGGCATGTTCCCAGTGTTCCTGCTACTCATTACAGCACAGTTTTCCAGACGGGAATGCTCTGCTGTTTCTGCGCTGATGTCATCACTGATCTGCCACAGCTGCTCCTCTTACATTTGCACTAAATTATTGTGTCGCAACACTTTGGGAACACGGCAAATTATTCCTGGGAAAGTGTTTCGCTCCTGATATCATAAAGAGCAGTTTTACAGGCTGTTTCTGTCTTTTCTCTAATGCTTCTTCATGCATGACATGATGATCTTGATTGCATAAAAATCTAAAGTGAAATGAATGTTGAAAGCGTGTGTTGTGTCTTCAGTTGTCCTGATCAACACGTGTTGTATGTGTGTTTCAGGTATACGCCCCGTCTGCCAGCACTGCCGATTATAACCGGGACTCACCGGGTTACCCGTCCTCTAAAGCACCGGGCAGCAGCTTTCCCAGCTCCTTCTTTATGCCAGGTAAACCATGCACAGAACAACTGCCTAACACACTCAGAAGACCCTAGCAATAGCAACAGCTAAAAACATTTAGAACACACTAGCAACTGCAACTCAGAATGCCATAGTAACTTCCTAAGAACATCCACAATACTCTAGAACTGCCTGAAACACTTGCATCACCCTAGAAACCACATAGCAACAGCCTAAAACACCCAGAATACCCTAGCGATTGCATAGCAACTGCCTAAAACACTCAGAACACCCTTGCGATTGCATATCAACTGCTTTAAAACACTTACATCACCCTAGAAACCACATAGCAACAGCCTAAAACACCCAGAACACCCTAGCGATTGCATAGCAACTGCTTTAAAACACTTACATCACCCTAGCGATTGCATAGCAACTGCCTAAAACACTTGCATCCCTCTAGAAACAGCACAGCAACAGCCTAAAACACTCAGAACACCCTTGCGATTGCATATCAACAGCCTAAAACATTTGCATCACCCTAGAAACCACATAGCAACAGCCTAAAACACCCAGAACACCCTTGCGATTGCATATCAACAGCCTAAAACACTTGCATCCCTCTAGAAACAGCACAGCAACAGCCTAAAACACTCAGAACACCCTTGCGATTGCATATCAACAGCCTAAAACATTTGCATCACCCTAGAAACCACATAGCAACAGCCTAAAACACCCAGAACACCCTAGCGATTGCATAGCAACTGCCTAAAACACTCAGAACACCCTAGCGATTGCATAGCAACTGCTTTAAAACACTTACATCACCCTAGCGATTGCATAGCAACTGCCTAAAACACTTGCATCCCTCTAGAAACAGCACAGCAACAGCCTAAAACACTCAGAACACCCTTGCGATTGCATATCAACAGCCTAAAACATTTGCATCACCCTAGAAACCACATAGCAACAGCCTAAAACACCCAGAACACCCTTGCGATTGCATATCAACAGCCTAAAACACTTGCATCCCTCTAGAAACAGCACAGCAACAGCCTAAAACACTCAGAACACCCTTGCGATTGCATATCAACAGCCTAAAACATTTGCATCACCCTAGAAACCACATAGCAACAGCCTAAAACACCCAGAACACCCTAGCGATTGCATAGCAACTGCCTAAAACACTCAGAACACCCTAGCGATTGCATAGCAACTGCTTTAAAACACTTACATCACCCTAGCGATTGCATAGCAACTGCCTAAAACACTTGCATCCCTCTAGAAACAGCACAGCAACAGCCTAAAACACTCAGAACACCCTTGCGATTGAATAGCAACAGCCTAAAACACTTGCATCACCCTAGAAACCACATAGCAACAGCCTAAAATAATTACTTCACCCTAGAGACCACATAGCAACAGCCTAAAACACTCAGAACACCCTTGCGATTGAATAGCAACAGCCTAAAACACTTGCATCACCCTAGAAACCACATAGCAACAGCCTAAAATAATTGCTTCACCCTAGAGACCACATAGCAACAGACTAAACCACTCAGAACACCCTAGCGATTGCATAGCAACTGCCTAAAACACTTGCATCATCCTAGCAACTGCCTAAAACACTTGCATCACCCTAGAAACCACATAGCAACTGCCTAAACCACCCCAAACATCCTAGCGATTGCATAGCAACTGTCTAAAACACCCAGAACACCCCTCCTAAACACTTGCATCACCCTAGAAAACACATAGCACGGCCTAAACCTCCCGGAACACCCTAGTGATTGCATAGCAACTGCCTAAAACACTTGCATCACCCTAGAAACTACATAGCAACAACCTAAAACACTTGTATCACCCTAGAAACCAGATAGCGGCAGCCTAAAACACCCAGAACACCCTAGCGATTGCATAGCAACTGCCTAAAACACTTGCATCACCCTAGAAACCACATAGCAACAGCTAAAACCACTCAAAACACTTGTTAACTATGGACAGGTGCTTCACTAAAGCAGAAACAAACCAGCCAGATCAAAATCTCCATGTTATTGGACCTCTCTAAAGTCACAGCCTGATCTAACTCTGATCTACTCTGTGTGTGTTTCATGAATGATTTCAGACGGTCATCACAGTACAGACCCATGGAGCTCATCCGGCAGTATGAACCAGCCCGGATACAACAGCATGCTGGGAAACTCCACACACAGCGCTCAGAGCAGCAGCTACTGCGGCCTTCACCCACACGAGAGACTCGTGAGTGCTTTTACTCGCCTTTCTTCGCCTAGTTAAGATTAGTTCAGCTGTCTTATGGGTTTTTAAACAATGTCCAATGATAGCGAGTGTTTCCAGGCGCTCTATGGTCAATGGTTCAACAATGATAAACGGCTCAAGTGTTATCTTATGAACTGTCTCAATCTCATCTGTTCAATAACCCTCTTTCTCTCTGTGTTTTGCAGAGTTACCCGTCACACTCGACTGCTGAGATTAACCCCAGTCTTCCTCCCATGTCCAGTTTCCATCGGAGCGGCGGGACGAATCACTACAGCACGGCGTCCTGCTCCGCCACCACTAACGGAACAGACAGCGTCATGGGTGGGTCTGGAGAGACTACTGATCAGTACGAATCAAAGCGGAGTGATTCAGTCACTTTCACAATGCAAACTAATGCAAATGTTTAGGTGTTTGCGGATGGAAGAATATTAGGATAACTGTTTTGAGAGAAGGAGCCAAGGGAGCTACAGGAGATCAGGTTTAGCTGCCCAGCAACATTAGTTATTAATCAACCAATATGGTCATGTTAAGATGATCAGTAACTGTTTCTGATCAGCTGATGAACATCATTGGTCATTCCTCCAACAGTCAGTTCCAAAATCAGCCTTGTCATCGACAAACGTTTTCTGTTTTCAAAAGTTTTTTGAATACTGAGTAAATGTTAATTGTCTAAAGCAGTGGTTCTCAACTTTTTGACTTCAAGGCCCTCCATGTAGATATTTATGATACTTCTGCTGTAATGACAAAGCTGCTTGTTTTCAAACTTTTTTTATGTGTCAATTTATTAAATTAAATTAGATTAAATTAAATTAAATAAAAAAATGATTAAATATTTAAGTTAAAATTATATTAAAATCGAAACATTTACAATCTATGAATTAAATTAAAAATAAAAGATTAAATAATTAAATTATACTAAAATCAAAACATTGATACTCTGTAAATTAAATTTTAATAAAAAAATTAAATAAAGGATTAAATAATTATATTAAAATTATATCAAATTATATCAAAATTAAAACATTTATATTCTGTAAATTCCAAAAGGTGTTAATTTATTAAATTAAATTAGACTAAATTAAATTCAAATTAAATAAAATTAAAAATAAATGATTCAATAATTATGTTAAAATTATATTAAATTATATTAAAATCAAAACATTTATATTCTGTAAATTAAATTGAATTAAATGTAAAAGATTAAATAGTTGTATTAAAATTATATCAAATTATACTAAAATCAAAACATTGATATTCTGTAAATTAAATTAATTAAAAAATTAAAAAATATAAAATAAAGGATTAAATAATTATATTAAAATTATATCAAATTGTATCAAAATCAA
>CM077183.1:2033131-2093305 GCA_039654105.1 Coreius guichenoti
CAGAGCGAGAGACAGAAAGAGGGGGAGGAAAAGACTTCAAAACATCAAGGAAGATGCTGGTAATATTTTCCATATTTAAGGCTTTTCTTGACTTGAAACAATCCATAAAGCTTCAGACAGCTGGAGAGAATAAAGCACAGAAAGAGAATACATGAAGAAAAGAAGATATAATGCTCGTACTACACACACACACACACACACACACACACACAGTTCTCTTATTACATGCACATTCATACACAAACTAAACTTTTTGTGATGCACTCATATGTTTTTTATGTAGTCATCAGAATGTGAATTGCATAAAATGCATAAAAATTGACCCACTGGATTATTGAAAATGAATGTTTTGCTCAGGAACGCATCTTGCAACGTTTTTCTTCATTTGTTTTCAAACTTTTTTCGTGTTCCTATAGTCTAAAAAGTGGTGCCCAAGTAAGTAAAATGTTAAGGTATATTCTGCTAGTTGTTTCCATGTGTTTCTCATGAAGAACTGCTCTTTTTAAAGTTGTTTTTGGTTGAGGCAAGTGAGCGCGCTCCGTGTGTGCATATTTCCAGTGTTAACGAGCTGTTTTTAATGACATAAATGAATAAACGCAGGCGTGGGTTTGCTCAGGCATTTTATTGGACGAGCTCTGCTGTTGACAAGGTCCTGAATCTCTGCTCAATGTCTTAGTGACGCTGATGTTTATTTATTCACTTTCACATGTGTGTGTGTGTGTGTGTGCGCGCGTGAGTGTGAGTTTGTGTGTGTGTGTATGCGTGAGTGTGATTTTGTGTGTGCGTGTGTGTGCGTGCGTGTGTATTTGTGTGAGAGAAACACTGTGAGTTTGTGGTGTGTGTGTGGGTGTATGTGAGACAGAGAGAGACTGTGAGTGTGTCTGAGTGTGTGTGGGGGGGGGGTTAAGTGTGTGTGTGAGTTTGTGAGAGAGTGTGTGTGTGAGAGACTGTGATTGTGTGTGAGACAGAGAGAGACTGTGAGTGTGAGAGTATGTGTGTGGGGGGGGTAAGTGTTTGTGAGTGAGTGAGTGAGTGTGTGAGAGTGTGTGTGTGTGTGTGAGAGAGAGTGTGTGTGTGTGTGTGTGAGAGAGAGAGAGAGAGAGAGTGAGTGTGTGTGTGTGAGAGAGAGAGAGAGAGAGAGAGAGAGAGAGTGAGTGTGTGTGTGTGTGTGAGAGAGAGAGAGAGTGTGTGTGAGGCTGTGTGTGTGTGAGCATGTGTGTGTGCTGTAATGGCATTGGATTGTAATGCATTTACACCTAACAGACTGATTCGTTTTCTTAAAGGGATAGTTCTACCAAAAATGATAATTTTGTCGCATTTTAGTATCATTTATATACTATTTTTGTTAATATATATCAATGATACTAAAATAATCCGACAAAATGATAGTTTTTGGGTGAACTATCTGTTTAATTTTTTTAATTAATGTTTTTAATATTTTATTTGTTGTTCATATTTTTAATTAAATTCTTTTTTTTTTTTATTTGTTTTAGTTATTTTAGTCCTTCAACTTTAAACGAAAATGAGCATTTTTTTAAGTAATAAACCCCTGTTCTGTCATCACTTACTCCCCCTCATATTGTTCCAAACCCGTATGACGTTTTTCCATATATGGGAAACAAAAGATGATGTTTAGCTAAATGTTCACGCTGCTCTTTTCAGTGAATGTGAATGTGACCCTCTGAAGCTAAATGAGTAAATGATGCGGTAAATGTGTGACTGTGGCTTTAAGAGAACAGTCGTTTCTGTCTGAGGAACAGCTGGATCAGATTTGCTGCTCTGTTGTTCTGTGAGGCTGAAGTGAGCGGTCAGAGAGCTGAGGTCATGCTGAAAACAGGTGCTCACATGATGAGAGGAGACCACTAACACACACACACACACACACACACACTGAGGATGTTACACAAAATGGCTGTTCACAGTTACATGATATGTGTACTGCAGCATGGGGATTTGTATGCAATGGAGTCAGAAAAAAACAATTGTTTTCCCTTTGAATGACCCCATTTGCAGATATTTGTTCTTGTTTTATCTATAAAATCACTGGAAAGACAAAAATGTTGAGGAAGAACATATCTTTTTTTGGGTTTAAATTTCTCTTGTTTCAATGTTATTTAGATATTTTAAAGACTAATTAAAGACTATTTTAAAGAGTTTTTGTATTGAAAATAACTACATACACTATATTGCCAAAAGTTTTGTGACGCCTGCCTTTACATGCACATGAACTTTAATGACATCCCATTCTTAATCCGTAGGGTTTAATATGGATTTGGCCCACCCTTTGCAGCTATAACAGCTTCAACTCTTCTGGGAAGGCTTTCCACAAGGTTTAGGAGTGTGTTTATGGGAATTTTTGACCATTCTTCTAGAAGCGCATGTGTGAGGTCAGGCACTGATGTTGGACGAGAAGGCCTGGCTCGCAGTCGCCGCTCTAATTCATCCCAAAGGTGTTCTGTCGGGTTGAGGTCAGGACTCTGTGCAGGCCAGTCAAGTTCCTCCACACCAAACTCGCTCATCCATGTCTTTATGGACCTTGCTTTGTGCACTGGTGCACAGTCATGTTGGACCAGGAAGGGGCCGTCCACAAACTGTTCCCACAAAGTTGGGAGCATGAAATTGTCCAAAATGTCTTGGTGTGCTGAAGCATTAAGAGTTCCTTTCACTGGAACTAAGGGGCCAAGCCCAACCCCTGAAAAACAACCCCACAACATAATCCCCCCTCCACCAAACTTTACACTTGGCACAATGCAGTCAGGAAAGTACTGTTCTCCTGGCAACTGCCAAACACAGACTCGTCCATGGGATTGCCAGACAGAGAAGCGTGATTGGTCACTCCAGAGAACACGTCTCTACCGCTCTAGAGTCCAGTGCTTTACACCACTGCATCCCACGCTTTGCATTGCACTTGGTGATGTAAGGCTTGGATGAGCTGCTCGACCATGGAAACCCATTCCATGAAGCTCTCTACACACTGTTCTTGAGCTAATCTGAAGGCCACATGAAGTTTGGAGGTCTGTAGCTATTGACTCTGCAGAAAGTTGGCGACTTCTGCGCACTGTGACCCTCAGCATGTGCTGACCCCGCTCTGTGATTTTAAGTGGCCTATCACTTCGTGGCTGAGTTGCTGTTGTTCCCAATTGCTTGCACTTTGTTATAACACCACTAACAGTTGAGCGTGGAATATTTAGTAGTGAGGAAATGTCAGGAATGGACTTATTGCACAGGTGGCAACCTATCACGGTACCATGCTTGAGTTCACTGAGCTCCTGAGAGCGACCCATTCTTTCACAGATGTTTGTAGAAGCGTCTGCATGCCTAATGCTTGATTTATACACCTGTGGCCATGAAGTGATTGATTTCAGTGATTTGGAGGGATGTCCCAATACTTTTGGCAGTATAGTGTATTTCTGATATAATAAATGGAGCCCAATTAATGAATTAAACATGCACCATGATGAGGTAAGGTCATGTGATGTTTATCACTGCATACTGACTGTCTGTAGCAAACACTTGGAGCCAGTTTGACAGGTTGCTCTAACATGCTGTTTAATCCAGGATTCAAAGACAAACACAGTCAGTCGGTCTGTCAGTAGTTGAGTTATGCTTCAGTAATCTGAACTGCACTTCTAAACACACACCGAGAGCCTGAGCGCTCCTCTAAGCGGGTCAAACGGCTCGAGCTTCTGCAGGAGATGCAGAGATTGAGCTTTAAATACACAGTAATGGCGTTTAAAAGCGCCTCGTTTCAGGATAAAGAGAGTCTGAGCTGCAGTAAATCTGCCGAGGGTTGATTGTGCTCAAAGCCATCAGATCCACGGGCCTCTAAACGCCTGATACGCTTACTGAGTGTGTGAGAGAGAGTTTAGCACTCAGAAGAGATGTGAAAACAATAAACATGCAGTGATAAAACACATGAGCTCAGACCTGTATGAAAAAGAGGCTTTATTCACAGAAATACTGGATATAACTTTGCACATTTGCTGTTATGTTTACATCTTGTTGGCTACATACACACAAAAATGTTCAATGTGGTTCTGTAGGGAACTCTAGGGTTCTCCCCTCACGAAAATGAACCATGGTTTTACTACAAATAAAACCAAAAAAACATGGTAACCACAAATGGCTTTGTACTCTAACCATAGTTTAACCATGGTATTTGTGGTAAAACTGTGGTTATATAAATGGTAATCAATTAGCCAAAAAACCATGGTTACTACACTTTTACTATAATAAAACCATGGTTAATTTTCGTAAGGGTCGACTCCATTTTAAAGATGCTTTATGCCAAAAGGTTCTATATATGAAATGCCTGACGTAACCCTTCTAGATGCTTTTATACGCATGACGAACGTACAGATTCACTCTTTAACAATCTCAGTTATATCTCCTTAGATTCCTTTGGAGAAATACACGCAAATGAGAAATATAAAATAAATGTGGAGCACCTCAAAATTTAATTTTTAGTGAGAAACAAGTGAGATATTAACAAGATTTGTCCTTCCTGCTGGTGTGTATTTTCCCGCTAAAGCAGTTTAAGGATGATTCTTTTCCTGTAGGAGACTCAGGTGAGGTTTGTAACTGCGAGTAAAGCTGACATGGTTTCTCTCAGCCTGAGAAAATGGTGTTTTGGGCCACAGAGACGTACAAACAGCCAGCCATGACTACAACACAGGAAACAGCACGTAATTACGCCGTGTGTGTGTGTGTGTGCATGTGTGTGTGTGTGTCTGGGACGCACAAAGACGCACTATTCGCTGCTCAGACGCGCCTCTCCCATCGCCGTGGAAACGCAGGCCGTACAGAGTGCGCTTTGTCATCACACTTTTCCACAACACACACATTCATACCGTGAGTTTAGCGGCTCTCCGGCGCGCCCTAGTGCTGCAGAGACATATGAAAGATTCAGTCTCTGATTCCACTGCTCATATCCATCAGAAACACACAGAAAGCTTTCTTAAAAATAGTCACGTGATGGTAGTGACAGCGCTGAAGCAACTTTTAGCGGGACTGATCTTATACAGAAACAAACAAAATAAATCCTGCACTATCTTGCAAAAAGTAGGCCAATCACAATTTATTCAGAAACGCTTGAGCTGGACTAGATGGACTATTTTTACATTCCTTAAAGAATTTGTATATAAATATAAATTATATAGTAATAATATATACTTTACAATACAAATACAAACATATTATAAATATAATAAAAATAATACATTTTATATTTTATAGCAGAGTTATCATTACAAATCTTTTTGTTAAAAACATTAATGGCTTAAAAGATCTTATGTAAAATGTGCAAAATGTAATCTGAAGTTCTAAACTGAAAAACAGCTTCTGTGCATTTGAAGCATGTTCATGTTAATAACAACATTATTGCTTTCATAAAAATATGCAAACCTGTAAACCTGTGAAAAGACATGCGAACCAGAGCTGTGTCTTTCTGCCAGAGAACAGCTGTGTCTGTGTGTGTGTCTGTGTGTGTGCGTGTATGTGTG
Source organism: Coreius guichenoti (assembly GCA_039654105.1). Lineage (NCBI taxonomy): Eukaryota > Metazoa > Chordata > Actinopteri > Cypriniformes > Gobionidae > Coreius > Coreius guichenoti. The sequence continues at coordinate 2,038,633 of CM077183.1, forward strand.
TGTGTATGTGTGTGTGTCTGCGTGTGTGTGTGTGCGTCTGTGTGTGTGTGTGCGCGTGTCTGTGTGCGTGTGTGTGTGTGTGTGTGTATATGTGCGTGCGTGTGTGTGTCTGTGTGTGTGTGTGTGTGTGTGTGTGTGTATATGTGCGTGCGTATGTGTGTCTGTGTGTGTTTGTGTGTGTATGCGTGCGTGCATGCATGTGTGTGTCTGTGTGTATGTGTGTGTGCGTGCATGCATGTGTGTGTCTGTGTGTATGTGTGTGTGCGTGTGCGTCTGCGTGTGTGTGTGTGTGTGTGTGTGTGTGTGTGTGTGTGTGTGTGTGTGTGTGTGTGTGTGTGTGTGTGTGTGTGTGTGTGTGTGTGTGCATGTGCGCGTGCTGTAGATTTATGAAGTCATGGGAAACAAATGCTGAGAGTTTGTCTGGGAACAGTCGCACTGAAAGACAGCAGAGATCACTTTCACTGACACACACACACAAACACACACACATACACACAGTAATAACACTCAAACACTTAACAGGCATATTTTGACTCATTTATGGATTATTTGTACCATCACTGGAGTAGGATTTCACATTTTCAGTAACGAATGACAAGGATAGACGAGCAGTCGTCCAACAACCACTGTTTTTATTTTTATTATTTATTATATTATTTGTATTATGCATTGCTTATTTGTATCTTAAATTTTATTTGTTTTTTTTTACTTTATCTTTAATGTTTTGTATTGTTTTTTTGTTTCGTTTTTATTTTTAATATTTTTATTTTATTATTTGTTTTTATTCAATTTGTAATATTTTTAATGCTTTACTTTATTTTTCCTTTAATATATTGTTTATTTGATTTTATCTTTAAAATTTTATTTGCAATATTTTATTATTTGTTTTATTTAAATTTTCTGTAATATTTTTTCTTTAATATTTGTATTATTTTTAAAAAAAAAAAAAAATTATTTTTCTTCAATATTTTTATAATTTTTTCTATATTTATTTGATTATTTCTCTTTTAAATGTTTATTTTTATCAGTATATATTTCTCGCTGTAGGTCTGATGGTATCGGTTTCTCTGGCAGGGTTAGATCTGATAGTTCCCGGCCCGTGACCCCCGTGACCTCTTTATTTCCGGGTCCCGACTCGGACGCTAAACACAGTATTGTGTTCAAAACCCGCCTCGTCAGCCGTCCCGCCGTCTCTCAGAGGAAGAGTGTTTCCTGCGCTCGCTTCTCACCGGGGCTTTTCTTCTTGTTCCAGCTTTTGTTTGGTTTATTTTTAGGAGTGTAACCCTGTCACACTATTGTTTGGCCGTTTGATGGATGGATATTGTACTTGGCCGTTAACCTTGAAATCACACACACACACAATTATACATGCATTTATATTGTTTCACACATTTGAATTAAAATGTATATAAATATAATAGAGTTTTGATTCTTGCTCCATTTTGTCTTGTTTTCCAGTACAAATATCTCTATTCTTAAATACATTTACTGGAGAAGCAAAATTATATTAAGTCTTGTTTTCTGAAAAATGTATCAAGTGAGTTTATGCTTAAAACAAGAGCAAATATCTGCCGATGGGGTCAGTTTTTCATATTTTAAACGAACTTTGATCAAGTTCTCATAAAACAAAACTTAATATCTTAAGCCATTTTGCTTGTATCTTCATTTAAGAACGTTTACCAAAATCCTGAGGAAGGACATAATTTTTCATATTTTTTCATCACTATTGTTCTGAAATACCTAAGATAAGAGTAGATGTTTCTAGGTTCCAGTTTGAATCGGTGTGCGTCTGTGTAGAAATAAAGCATCTTAATTCAATCGAGTCACCGGGAAGCAATTTCCTGTCTCTCTTTGAAGGCTGTCTCTCAGTGAATTTGGGCTGTTTTCTTGTAGTTGAGAGGAATCTGGTAAAACCAGGTCTGGTGTTCAGAGCCACAGATGTCACGAGATCCTGGACCACCTTCGAAGAACCATTTTCTTTCCAGAGCCTTACTAAAATCAAGAGGTTTTCCCAGATATCTTAAAAGAGGCCATATTTGTCATTTAAATCCACATATAATGCAATTCATATTTTCCACCCATTAAACGGACTGTACCTTTAAAGACTTCTGTATGTAAATGAGCTCTGCTGGGATTGGACTGGTTTGGGTGTTGATGTGAAAAGTGGGCGGTCATATGTTAATGAGCTCATAGTTGTGATGTCATAATGAGGATGAGTCGTTTTGGAATCTTAAAGGATTCCGCAGGCGCTTCATCAGAACCTTTCAGGGGTTCCATCACTTTATGGATTTATATTCAGTTGAACTCATCCCTGGTAGTGGGACACCTGTTTATTTATTGGCTTTTTTTTCTCCATCATATATTTTAGTCATCATCATAAATTAGGTATCATTCGAAAGCTTAAACACTCAAGATGCATCCTGTGAAACCCGTTTTGAAATCACACATTGTGTCACCACAGAAATGGTATTTTAAACCCTTTTAGCGGACTCAATTTTTGTGACATCAGCTTCAAATTTGAAACATGTCTTTGATTTTCTTCCAAATTATTTTGTAAAAATTAATCATTTAATTAATTTTAATTAAATGCTATGAATTAAACAGCTCGTAAACATACTTTATCAGTTAAATAACCCATTAAACATGAAATTATGGTATCATTTAAGACATTTCTCCTTATATTGAACCTTTTTGGAATAAAGATTACTTTCTTTTTAAGAGTTCTATAGAACACAAAGTGTGTGTGTGTGTGTTCTATAGAACACAACGTGTGTGTGTGTGTGTGTGTGTGTGTGTGTGCGTGCATGTGTGTTCTATAGAACACAACGTGTGTGCGTGTGTGTGTGTGCGTGCGTGTGTGTGTGTGTGCGTGCATGTGTGTTCTGTAGAACACAACGTGTGTGTGTGCGTGTGTGTGTGCGTGCATGTGTGTTCTATAGAACACAACGTGTGTGTGTGTGTGTGTGTGTGCATGTGTGTGTGTGCGTGCGTGCGTGCATGTGCATGTGCATGTGCGTGTGTGTGTGTGTGTGTGTGTGTGCGTGCATGCGTGTGTGTGTGTGTGTGCATGCGTGTGTGTGTGTGTGTGCGTGCATGTGCATGTGTGTGTGTGTGCATGCATGTGCATGCGTGTGTGTGTGTGTGTGTGTGTGCGTGCATGTGCATGCGTGTGTGCGTGTTGCATGCATGTGTGTGCGTGTGTTGCATGCGTGTGTGTGTGTTGCATGCATGTGTGTGTGTGTGTGTGTTGCATGCATGTGTGTGTGTATGTGTTGCATGCGTGTGTGTGTGTGTGTGCGTGTGTGTGTGTGTGTGTGTGTGTGTGTGTGTGTGTGTGTGTGTGTGTTGCGTGTGTTGCTGTCAGTAGGACGTCTGGTCCTCATCTCTCTCCTCTCTCACACACTCTCACACACACACAAAAGCGCTCTGTGGCAAATAAACACCATCAGTCTTCTAAGGTCTCGGCTAACGACTAACCCCTAATTAAGTACAAAACTGAGAGACTGCAGGAACTCCAGGAGAATTAGTTTCCCACAATCACTTTTAAGGGATCGTTCGGTCACAAATGAACATCCTGTCATCATTTACTCCTAAACATGACTGTGTTTCTCACAGGAGACAGAAAACATATATGAACCAGTGCTGTTATTGTTAACTAAAATTATTAAAAATCATTTACATTAATTGAAATAAAACTGAAATACAACAAAATATAAATATTAGATTCAAATAGTAATAGAGTTTCTGTGAATGTTGACGGAATTTCAAAAAAGGTGAATTATTGATTTAAAACTAAACAAAAATTCCCACAGAAATGCAGAAAACTCCATAGAATTGAATCTCCTTTCATTCCCTCAATCCTGCACCACATGCATGTGTTTATGAATTATTTAGATTGTTTTCTTGTACTCTCTCCAAAGTTTAACACACTTTACTGTTTAAATCTGCAGAATATGCATGAAATCTCTCTTTCACTGTGAATATCGTTTTATCAGACGCTTAATTTCCTTTCGTTTTTAAATATAAGAATCTTTATTAACCCGTTAACTGGCCTTTTGAGCATAGAACTGAACTGAAATGATTTTAATTCATATTTTAATTCAGGTTGGTCTCTTTTTAAAGAGACACTCAGCAGATTATTGCAGAAGTGAAACAAATGCAAGTGTAAAAAAAACCTATAGAAGTTTAAGTTTACCAAAAAAACAAATGTACTGAACTAAATATTTTTATTTCAAATTTAAATTCTAAAATTGCTAGAAAATTAAAAGTTTTGTTTTCCAAATTTGAAGTTGGGATCACAAAAATTCAGCTAAAAGGTTTTAAAGCATTTCCATGTGCAATTTCAAAACAATTTCCACGGGATGAAATTTTATTGTTTACACTTTTGAATGATACTAATTTACGTTGATTACTAAAATATGAAATGAGGGTGGGGTGATAAAATAAGCGTGCCAATAAAGCTGAAATAAAATAATAAAATAAAATAAAATAAAATAAAATAATAAATATTAGTTGAAAAACAAAATGAAAATGTGAAATGTTGCCTTGGCAATAAACTGAAATAAGTTCAAGTTGAAGCACTGAAATTATTAAAATAAAATAAAATAAAAAATATTAGTTGAACAACCTAAATTTAATTAAAATTTTAAATGTTGTCTTGGCAATAAACTGAAATAAGTTAAAGCACTAAAATTATTAACTGGAAATAAATGCTAAAACTGAAATAAGAAATAAATTAAACCTGAATAGCAATACTTAAAAAAAAACGAAAACTAGTAAAATGACAAAAAAAAAAATAAAATAGATTAAAATTAGCATGAAAACTGAAGTTAAAAAATTCGAAGTATTCAAAATATTAATAAAACTCCATCCATGTCCTCCCGTCTTTCGGCGACATTTCCTGATATTTGCATGAAGCCACCGGGAGACAAAAGCATCCCAGCGCCACACTGTCATCGGATTAACCGGAATTACAGCGAGAGAGAGAGAGGGAAACGGCGCAGGATCTCAGATTGTGTCCTTAAAACAAAAACACAGCGACTCGGAGAGAAGCAAACTTGTGCCAAATCACAATTCCTGCTGGATGTGTGTATTATCGAGGGAATTAGGGAGCCCACAATTAAGCATATGGGCATTAAGATAATTGTCAGTTGTGTTGGCGAACGTGATGGCAGACAGATGGATCAGACTCAGCCCGCTCTCCGCTCGGCACCATGGGACATTACTTTGGATTTTACCTGCCTGAATAAATTCACAGTGTTTTCACCGACAGAGAAAGAAGAAAGATTAGGCTGGAGAGAACAAGAGAGAGAGAGAGAGATTGTGTGTGTGTGTGTGTGTGTGTGTGTGTGCGTAGCATATGGATTTTCTGTATGTTTGGTAAAATGTGCCGTATGCAGTACAAAAAGCATGCTGTGTGAAACACACAATCCCATAATGCAACTTGAGCCTCCATCCAGTGTGATGAACCAACCAGAAGTGACATCAACTGGGGATTTTAAATATGTTTTTCAGTTGTTTTTATTTAAAAAGTAATTATTGAAAAATATTTTTATTGTTTAAATATTTTTATTTTATTATTTAGTTTGTTTGTCTCTTTCTTGACAATTTTTTGTGTATCTTTATAAAAAAAAAGTAATTAAAATGATACATTTTGTATTTATAGTAGTGTTATTTATAAATTATTATAATAATGTTATTTATAATAATTATTTATAAATAATAATGGTAATGTCTTATGTAACTAATAAATATTATTTAATGTTTCATTTTATTATTTTATTTTTTTTAATATTTTGTTTGTATCTTTCTCTTTCTTGACACTTATTTAATTTTTGTATGTATTTTTATTATTATTTGCAATATTTATTAAATTTTTTTTATTTATGATAATGTTATTTATAAATTTATATATAATAATTTTTGTTACTTTCTTGACTCTTCAATACGTTTTAAATATTTTTTTATTGTATTTGTATCTTTCTTGACACTTTTGCATGTATTTGTATTATTATTTTTAATATTTATAATAAAATAATGCATAATGTCATATGTAACTAATAAATAATTATTTAATGTTTTTTGTATTATTTAAATTTTTTGGATCCTTTCTTTTCACACACACACACACACACACCTTCATTCACACTGGGAAAGGCACTGAGTGCATTGCATTATGGGATGCATTATTCTGCACAGTGTGTTCTGTTCTATACTGCTCGTTTTTGGTCTTCTGAGTATTCCATGCCTGCAGAAACTCAGCACACCGTGCAGAAATATATAACACACACTACAGAACCAGTGTGAGCGGTGCGCTATAGTGAACAAAGCCGAAGAGAGGCTGAGGATGTAAAATGGAGGTGTGTTGAGGGCGGTCTGTTGTGAAGGTGTACGGCGCCCTCTGTTGGCCGGAGTGAACTTTAAGACCTGTGTGCAAATGTTCCAGATGATTTTATACGCTTTCGAATGAATGCATTTGCATTTCCGATGCTTTTGTAACATCTCTCTCTCTGTCTGTGTGTGTGTGTTTCTCCAGGTGGGCGGCCATCGCGAGGACGGTGTGGGTTTGAGGAGCGGTCATCCCATCGTGGCCAATCAGGTGTCTGTGCCGCAGCTTCCTGTGCCGTCAGCCACTTCCCCCGACCTCAGCCAGCCCGATCCGTACAGGGGTGAGACACACACACACTCACTCACACACACTCACACACAGGCTGGCACGGTGTGGGCACAGAACGGGCACAATGCCAACCGCCCTCCCTCCCTCCCTCCCTCCCTCCCTCCATCTGCCGCCATTTTAGAGCATCTTCACAAACACAGATGCATACATATTCCCACGGTCATGGAAAACATGGAAATATCAGGGATTTCTTCTTTTCCAGGCCTTATATATACATTTTCTATACTATACACACACACACACATATATATATAGGGTTAGGGTTAGATTCTCAGTAATTTGGCACTCAATAGCATCAAATCCTCATATTAGAATGATTTCTGAAGGAGTAATGATGATAAATTCAGCTTTGATCACAGGAATAAATTACACTTTACTATATATTCACACAGAACACAGATATTTTCCATTGGAATAATATTTCACTGTTTTTACAGTATTTTTGATCAAATACTCAAACTGCAGCCAGCGCCGATCTCCCCGTTTCCCCGCGGCCCCCAGCCTAATGTGTGAACAATTATGAGTGCGTTAAACCATGTGCTATATTTCAAATATGAATATGTAAAAGGAAATTGTATATGACCTGGGAAGTGAGGCGTAAAAACTCCAGGCTGGTTTAAAAGCGGAGCTCTTGCTCGATCTTGGCAAACGGTTTCCTCTCTGGAAAACCCAGCCAAACAGTTAATGAGGTGCTGAGTGCTGTAAAATATGAAAAAGAACATTATAAATAACAGCACTGCGGATCAGAGATGATTATTTGTGAATGGCATCCAGAAGAAATGACTCACGATGTGGTTTTCATCCCGCCGGAGCTCTTACAGAAACATTACCATGGTCTTTTACACATTTACCAGGGTAATAGTCATTAGCATAGTTCATTTACAACAGTGGTGCCACCACAGTACTTTATCATAAGAAAAATATCATATTTTTGGGCATTCACTATGGTAATATTGTGTTTGTGACCATATGGAGTGTTATGGTAATTTTTTTTAATGTAACGTATTTATTTATAGGCACGTGTTTTTTTAGTATTACAGTATTCTTTGAAATACCATGGAGTAAATATGTAAATGTCATGGTACAGTATATGAATATGGTAATCGTTCAGTACCATGGTATATTTCAGACATAATATTACCATCACCACAGTACTTTTTTTTTATAAGTGTAATAACATTTATTTGGGGCATACACTATGGTAATGTTGTGTATATGGCCATGTACTATGGTAATACCATGTTTTTTTTTGGATTAAATTTATTTATTTATTTATAGGCATGTGCCATAATAATAATATTGTGTAATATTCTTTGAAATACCGCTTTTAAATGTTATTTAGTATTTTATTATTTTAGCATATACCATGAAAATATTGTTTTTTTTCTCTTTTTTTTACATCTACCACAGTAATACTGTAGTATTCTTTGAAATACCCTGGTTTAAAATGTTTTCAATTAATACAATTTTTTTTTTTTTGGCATAATTATTATTATTATTATTGGCATAATAAATATTTTATTTATTTTATTTTGCCATATACTTTTAATAAATATTTTTATTTTATTTTTTTATTTTGGCATATACTTTTAATGAATGTTTTATTTTATGCATATACTGTGAAAATCTACCATACTAATACTGCATTATTCTTTGAAATACCCTTGTTTAAAAATGTTTTTATTTTATTTTATTTCGGCATAATGAATATTTTATTTTATTTCGGCATATACTTTTATATTTTATATACTTTTAATGAATATTTAATTTTATTTTGGCATATACTTTTAATTAATCTTTTATTTTTATTTATTTTTTGGCATAATGCATATTTTATTTTATTTTGGCATATACTTTTATATTTTATATACTTTTAATGAATATTTAATTTGTTTATTTTTTATTTTGGCATATACTTTTAATTAATCTTTTATTTTATTTTATTTTAGTATATAGTATACTTTTAATGAATATTTTATTTATTTATTTATTTATTTTGTTTTATTTTGGCATATATTTTTAATTAATCTTTTATATTATTTTATGCATATGCCATGAAAATATTGTGGGTTTTATTAGTATCTACCATACTAATACTGCAGTTTTCTTTAAAGCACCCTAGAGTAAATATCTGAATATGACAGTATATGAATATGGTAACCTTATTATATATCAAAGTACCATGGTTGTGTTCCCATACACTTTTAATGAAGTCCTCTCCGAAGCTGAACTCAAGCTTTCTGCCGTCTTCATGAAGTGGACGTTTACAGGCTTCCCATTAGTCGCAGTGTCTTTCCCAGCGATGTCATTTCCTGGAGGCAGCGAAGCGTGAAACAAGCCTTTACTGCTCTGGTTAAAATACACCAGCCTTAACCAGATCAAACCAGCTGAGAGGGAAGAGTCAGTGTGGGCACTCCGTGTCTCCGTCCCAAATCAAGCTTTTGTTTGGTCTTCCTTCTCCTCACATATCCCGTCTGACCAGCTGTCCGGAACCAACTCTATAACTCCATTCATCCTCCCACCGCTTCACACACAGCGGAAACATGCACACATATATTCTGTTATTCTCTTATATTCTCTCGCTGAAACTCAAACGACCCTGAACGTGACGGGATTACACCGTCATAATATACGTGGCACTTTTAGTTCAGAAGTTTAATAATGCTCAGGTGATCTGAGTGATAAAACAGATTGATCCGGTGTTTGAGTAGGAGATGATGGAGATGTTCCTCACTAACGGTGTGTGTGTGTGTGTGTGTGTGTGTGTCCAGCTCTCTCCGGCGGCCTGCAGGGTCAGAGCACCTCGTCTGTGAGCTCCGAGATTAAATCTGAGGATGAAGGAGACGAGAATCTACAGGACAGCAAATCTCTGGACGCCAAGAGCAAGGATGACCTGGACAAGGATCTGAAAGCTTTAGAGAGGTCAAGATCTAGGTAAACTGTACCGTGAGCCTCGCTTCATTCAAACGCCGGCTGGACTTTGATGAAGTGACGCGTGTTCTGAGAGGCAGCTAAACACGCAGATGACAAACCCAACCAGATCCAGAGAAAACACACACGCGTGCATGTGTTCATCATGTGTTTCCCTGCAGGAAAACCACATCAAAACAACTATTTATACTCATTTAATGGATTTCATTTATAACACTTTACAATAAGGTCTCATTTGTTAAGTTTAATGCATTTAAAACTTAAACTAAAACCATAAAAAAAAACTATTTTGTTAATATACTCAAACTTAAAATGAAACCATTAAAAAAAGTTGTAGCTTTAAATAAAAGAACGTTAACTGAAATAGTCAAATAAACAAAATGTAAAAAGTAAAATAAAATAAAATTTAAAAATAAAATAAAATTTAAAAAGTAAAATAAAATTTATTTAAAAAGTAAAATAAAATACAATTTTAAACTTAAAACATAAGAAAGTTTAAAAATAAAATAAACATTTTAAAAGTAAAATGAAAGTTTATAAATAAAATAAAACTTAAATAGTAAAATACAATACAATTTTAAAAGTAAAATAAAATTAAATAAAGCTTTAAAACACAATAAAATTTAAAAAAGTAAAATAAAATACAAATCAAATTTTAAAAGTAAAATTAAATTATAAATTAAATTAAAAAACAAAACTAAAATAAAATAGAATTTAAAAAGTAAAATAAAATTTTATAAATAAAATAAAATTTAAATAGTAAAATGCAATAACATTTTAAAAGTAAAATAAAATTAAATAAAGCTTCAAAACATACAATAAAATTTAAAAAAGTAAAATAAAATACAATAAAATTTTAAAAGTAAAATTAAATTATAAATTTAATTTTTAATTTTTAAAGTAAAATAAAATTAAAAATTCAATTACATTTAAAAACTAAAATTAAATTAAATAAATAAAAAAAAAAAAAACTTAAACTTATTTTATTTCAGCAAGTTGCCAAGGCAACATTTCTCATTTTTGTTTAGTTTTTTTTTTTATGTACTAAAATAACAAAAACTAAAAATGAAATAATTTATAAAAACTATATAAACAAATTTTTAAAAAAAAACTGAGAACAAAATTTGGGTTGTTCAGCATCTCCTCCGGTCTTGAGCTGGATTTTAGCTGTTTCTCATCTCACATGAGAGTAGGGCACGTCCTGGTTCCCAAATTCATCCCAGCATTCCCAGACATTCCCAGGATAAACGCCGGACAGGCTTTATAGATTTCCACCTGGAATGACCAATTCGACTCGACTCATTCGATTCAAATTTCAAGAGACGATCTTTGTGACTTGATGTGTGATTTCTGATGCCTGTCGTTTAATTTCTCTTATAATGTTTTGTGTAGAAATCTGTAGCTTGATTTGAAGCATCTTTTTATAGTTGAACATAAAATCAAAACGTCAAACTGACCAGGGATGCATGTTTTAAATAACAATAGCTGATCTTATAGCATTTAATCTTGCGTTTTATGTTCTGTTTGTATCTATTATATCTTTTTATATACTTTTGTAACCTTTAAATATCTGTAATTTTAGAATTTTCATATGTTATAAACATAATGGGCCTCATTCATGACACTTTCGCAAAAATATGAGCAAATTCTGAGTAATTTGCGCATAAAATGGACCTTTACGAAAACTCTCCTCCAGATTCACAAACGCTTCACAAACCACGGATTCGGTAGTTAAACGTGTGTATATTAATGAATTCCAAACATTCGTAAATAGGGCGCGCGTGCACGTGCAGGTGTTGGTGTTGATCCTCAGCTCTCCATCAAGGTAGCTGTGCACAAAATTAATCCACCTCTTCTTGATATCATCGTTTTTGTTTTGTAAGCTGTTTTGTAAGTTTTAGGCTGTAGTAACTAACGGTACTGACAGTAACTCGCGATCGAACTGATGCGAATGTGCTCTAGTTATGATCGTGTTAGGGGAGGAGCCAGGCTCAGTGGCTCCAGTGCGTCATCAACAGTTATGATAGTGTTGGGGGAGGAGCCAGGCTCAGTGGCTCCAGTGCGTCATCACAGTTATGATAGTGTTGGGGGAGGAGCCAGGCTCAGTGGCTCCAGTGCGTCATCAACAGTTATGATAGTGTTGGGGGAGGAGCCAGGCTCAGTGGCTCCAGTGCTCATCAACAGTTATGATAGTGTTGGGGGAGGGGCCAGGCTCAGTGGCTCCAGTGCGTCATCAACAGTTATGATAGTGTTGGGGGAGGAGCCAGGCTCAGTGGCTCCAGTGCGTCATCAACAGTTATGATAGTGTTGGGGGAGGGGCCAGGCTCAGTGCCTCCAGTGCGGTATCAACAGTTATGATAGTGTTGGGGGAGGGGCCAGGTTCAGTGCCTCCAGTGCGGTATCAACAGTTATGATCGTGTTAGGGGAGGGGCCAGGCTCAGTGGCTCCAGTGCGTCATCAACAGTTATGATCGTGTTAGGGGAGGAGCCAGGCTCAGTGGCTCCAGTGCGTCATCAACAGTTATGATAGTGTTGGGGGAGGAGCCAGGCTCAGTGGCTCCAGTGCGTCATCAACAGTTATGATCGTGTTAGGGGAGGGGCCAGGCTCAGTGGCTCCAGTGCGTCATCAACAGTTATGATAGTGTTGGGGGAGGAGCCAGGCTCAGTGGCTCCAGTGCGGTATCAACAGTTATGATCGTGTTAGGGGAGGGGCCAGGCTCAGTGGCTCCAGTGCGTCATCAACAGTTATGATCGTGTTAGGGGAGGAGCCAGGCTCAGTGGCTCCAGTGCGTCATCAACAGTTATGATAGTGTTGGGGGAGGAGCCAGGCTCAGTGGCTCCAGTGCGTCATCAACAGTTATGATAGTGTTGGGGGAGGGGCCAGGCTCAGTGCCTCCAGTGCGGTATCAACAGTTATGATCGTGTTAGGGGAGGGGCCAGGCTCAGTGCCTCCAGTGCGGTATCAACAGTTATGATCGTGTTAGGGGAGGGGCCAGGCTCAGTGGCTCCAGTGCGTCATCAACAGTTATGATAGTGTTGGGGGAGGAGCCAGGCTCAGTGGCTCCAGTGCGTCATCAACAGTTATGATCGTGTTAGGGGAGGGGCCAGGCTCAGTGGCTCCAGTGCGTCATCAACAGTTATGATAGTGTTGGGGGAGGAGCCAGGCTCAGTGGCTCCAGTGCGGTATCAACAGTTATGATCGTGTTAGGGGAGGGGCCAGGCTCAGTGGCTCCAGTGCGTCATCAACAGTTATGATAGTGTTGGGGGAGGGGCCAGGCTCAGTGGCTCCAGTGCGGTATCAACAGTTATGATCGTGTTAGGGGAGGGGCCAGGCTCAGTGGCTCCAGTGCGTCATCAACAGTTATGATAGTGTTGGGGGAGGAGCCAGGCTCAGTGGCTCCAGTGCTCATCAACAGTTATGATAGTGTTGGGGGAGGGGCCATATGCTCAGTGGCTCCAGTGCGAAATCTCAGAATTGCCTTTACAGGGACTTTAACTTCTCCATTGTTGTTCAGTCGGTGTACAAGTGGGATGATTGGTCGGTGTAGTATTTGTCCCGCCCCTCCTCCACTGTGATTGGACGGCCGGGTAAAAAATGACAGTGACGAGCACTGCATATTACCTTTTTTTTTTTTTTTTTTTTTTACAGTCTATGCATATTACCCGAAGTTGAACAGTAAAAAAAAAAAAGACAGGGCCAATCAACTCGTGAAATATTATGGTACATATCGCATCAAAATACAGTGTCATCAGTTTGCCTAAATTAGAACACGTTCAAATGTTTTACACACCATTTACAGGTGGTGGGGAGCAGGTGTATTTCTTTCGTACTACCAACTAACATTTTGAAAATACGAACATTTTCGTGAATTCGAAAATTTACGTCAGAGCAGCTTTACGAACGATTTACACACAAATTCTTTCTGCTCGTGTTTCATGAATGAGGCCCATTGTCCAGTACTGAACCTGGCACAGAGAAATATTGTACAGTACGAGTACAGTAGTGAGAAACGGCCTGATGTTAGTTAGCGTTTCGCGTCTTTAACCTGCACGAACACACGCTTCGCCCCGCAGCAACAACGACGACGAGGACCTGACGCCGGAGCAGAAGCTGGAGCGCGAGAAGGAGCGGCGGATGGCGAACAACGCCCGTGAGCGTCTGCGCGTGCGGGACATCAACGAGGCCTTCAAAGAGCTGGGCCGTATGGTGCAGCTCCACCTGAAGAGCGACAAACCCCAGACCAAACTGCTCATCCTGCACCAGGCCGTCGCCGTCATCCTGAGCCTGGAGCAGCAGGTCCGAGGTCAGTGTCTCTGCACACACTCACACACCGTATCCCACAATGCAGTGCTCGCCACTTGACCTTTCCGGCTCCCATGTGAAAATAAACCAGAAATATTAACTATGATTTTAACATCTCTTTTTTGAGTCTTTGTTTGCTCGGACTGCAAAAGATTTTCTTTTACACTATAAAAAAATGATTTTTTTAAATAATAACTAATATAGTAATTTTTTATAATAATTAATGTCAAAATAATATTTCTTTAATATTTTATTTACAACAATAAAAAACATTTTATATTTATATTTAATAAAATATTTTTTATAATATATATATATATATATATATATTTCATATTATATTTCATATGATTAATATTATAATAATATTATTATGTTTCGATGATATTATAAATATTAAGTCTTTTACCATATAAAAAAGATTTTATAATAAATATAATAATTATTTATAATTCATATCTCAAAATAATATTTATATTTAATATTATTTTATTTACAATAATAAAAACAAACTATTTTAAAATAACAATATATATTTTTTATATTATATATATACACTCATATTATTAATATTATATTTCATATTAATAATTATAAATATTATTTTTTAATATTATACATATAAGTATTTTATATTCAGTTTCATACTATTAATATTATATTTTATATAATTAATCATTATAAATAATATTTTTGGATGATATTATAAATATTAATGTCTTTTACACTATAAAAAACATTTGTATAATAACTAATATGGTAATTATTTATAATAATTAATATGTCATTATAATATTTATTTACAATAATATTATAGATAAACAGTTTTATATTGTTTATACTTAATAATATAATTTTATTATGTTTTTCATATTATCAATATATTTTACATGAGTAATCATTAAAAATATTATTATTTTTTCAATGATATTAGAAATATTAAAAAGTCTTTTACACTATAAAAAATTATTTTTATAACAATTAATATAGTAATTCATAATAATTAATGTCAAAATAATATTTATATTTAAAATTATTTACAATAATATTAAAAAGAAACAATTTTATATTATTTATATTTAATAATATAATACAATTTTATTATATATATTATATAATTTTATTATATTATTATTTTTCAATGATACTAGAAATATTAAAAAGTCTTTTACACTATAAAAAAAAATTCTTCGAAGTTGTAAATTAAACAAATTATTGGAATACGTTTTACAAGATAAATTCAAAATTTCACGTTTAATTCAGTGTTAATTGTCATTTCTTTGTAATTATTTGTTTCAAAGTAAATCCGTGTCTATAAAGTCTCGTTGTGGGTTCATGAACATTAGATTGATCCCGCTCTCAGAGGAGCCTCTGCTTGGCCGTAATGACACTTTTGTCCCTCTTGATGGCGGCATATCAGCTATATAATGAAGTTGTTGAGCGTTTCGCCTGCACATGTTGTCATCCGCAGTGTGTGATCAGTGACTGTGTGTGTGTTCCTGTTCCAGAGCGCAATCTCAATCCAAAGGCGGCGTGTCTGAAGAGACGAGAAGAGGAGAAGGGGTCGTCGGACGGCCCTGCTCTCTCATTGGCCGGTTCCCACCACGGCATGGGCGAGGCGTCCAATCCCATGGGACAAATGTAAAGAGCCACACCCCCCGTAAATGGTCAGAATATTTCACTCTACACTAATCTGCTGTTGTACATGTCCCATGATGTGCCTTTAACCCAAACCAAAATCCCCAATTCGGTTTCAATAAACACTACTAATGCGATCACTTGTTTTGTCTCAAATTTTGGCACGATTAAACAGAATTATTGGGCAAAGTGATGCAGAACGTTTGGATTTCCCCTGATTGGTCTCATGCCACTTTAACTGAACTGACTGGTTTTCTGTGGTGGCAACAAAAAACCCAAATAACCTCTAAAAGTGTAACAATGGGCGCATTTTAACAACAGATTGGCCGTATGTGTGGGTTATAATATGTGTACATATAGATTTTGATTTCAAACTATATATACTATACTAAATATGATTAATTCACAATATATTCGGTTAATAAAGCTTAAGGAAGACATGTGTACACAATGCACATTTGAACATTGAAAGGTACATGTACACAATATCACTGACCATTTCATTCAGACGTTTATGATGTGTTTTATTCTTTGTTTGTTTGGATGTATTTTTGTGCTCGGCTGTCTAGAAAAGCAGGTAAAAGCTGAAGAGAGCAATGTTCACATGGCATTATGGGTGTGAACGGATTCCAAAGGTTCATGTTCCCCGTGTAAATGGCTGTAATGAGCCGTTAATGAGTTTACAACTTATAATTAAGGTACAATTGAAGGTGCAAATTAAACCCAGTTCATTCATCTTCTCTTTCATTTGCATATTTGCAAACATTCTCCGGAGATATTTTTCAAAATCACATTTTTTGTGAGGCATATTGTATGAAAAGTAGAAGAAAGATCTGTTTGTGAATCTGTCAGATCAGCACTATAATATCCGATCATTTAAAGCTGTTCGGATGAATCCCACGAAAACTGACATGAAATATGCACTGGAAAAAATTGGCGTAGAAACCATTTTCACTCATAAATTGCTAGTAAATTTCAAAGAAATGGCGAGTAACACTGAATTAAATGTGAAATGTTGAAGTAGAAAGACTGAATTAGTGTTACAGTAGTGGCCAGAAGTGATGGAAACTGACATCTTCAGCCTTCATTCAAATATTATTAAAAATATGAAGATTTTGTAGTCATATTGCATAGTTGTGCTTGCAGTCGATTGATAATAACGCAATGAAACATGCTAAATTGTGCCGACATAATTTTTGTCCAGGCTGTCATGCATAGAAATTATGAACACATGCAAAAGCAAGAGAGAACCAACAGAATATTAATAACTGATTATGTTCTAGTCTTTTTCCTATCAGCTTTTTCTTTTTCTATGCACTTCTTAAAACCTGCAGCTGTAGTTTGCCAAATAATTTTTTTCAAATAAAATACCTTAACCAGTGTTTTTATTTTTATTATAAATATTATTAATAATAATTAAATAATAAAATAATAGTAATTATTAAAAATAATAAAAATCATTAAAAATAATAGTTATTATTTATAATAATTCATGTCAAAATAACATTTATGTTTAATATTATTTAATAAAATAAACATTTTTATATTGTTTATATTTAATAATATAGTTTTATTGTATATATTTTCATATTATTAATATTATATTTTATATGATTAATCATTATAAATAATATTATTTTGGAATGATATTAGAAATATTAAAAAGTCTTTTACATTATTAAAAAATATTTTTGTAAAAACTAATGTAGTAATTAACATGTCGAAATCTGTATATTTAAAATGATTTACAATAATATATATTAAAAAATTATATTGTTTATATTTAATAATATAATATATATTTTGTTTTTCTATGCATAGTACAATAAAACCTTTTTTTGCCAAAATATTTTGTCGGATAAAATACCTTAACCAGTGTTTTGTTCTTCCCTCATATTTAAAATATTAAAAAAGATTAGGCCATGACTGTACTTCATTAAAGATTAGGCCACGACTGTACTGTACTTCGTGACTTTAGGCCACGACTGTACTTCATTAATCTTTGTTTTATTTAAATCTATGAAAAATCATTTTTGACACTGTTCTGACAGTTCATATTTTACTCCAAAATCAACAGAAAAAAAGAACAAAGAAATCATATTATGTATAAAGAATATATAAAATATTTTTAGGACTATTAAGTTGTTTTGCATGATGTTATAATATATATATATATGCACAAAACCAGTCATGCGTCTCACGGTATATTTGTGGCAATAGCCAACAATACATTGTATGGGTCAAAATTATCCATTTTTCTTTTATGCCAAAAATCATTAAGATATTAAGTAAAGATCATGTTCCATGAAGATATTTTGTAAAATTTCTACCGTAAATATATAAAAAATGTATTATTAGTAGTAATATGCATTGCTAAGGACTTCATTTGGACAACTTTAAAGGCGATTTTCTCAATATTTAGATTTTTTTTTGCACCCTCAGATTCCAGATTTCCAAATATTGTCCTATCATAACAAACCATACACCAATGGAAAGATTATTTATTCAGCTTTCAAATGATGTATAAATCTCAATTTCCAAAAATGCACCCTTATGACTGGTTTTGTGGTCTAGGGTCACATATATATATATATATAAAACCCTAAATAATAATATAACATTGTTTAAAACCCTAATATACATATATATAGAATTTTTTTTATCTTTAAATTGTGTCGAATCTGTGGTTTGATTTGATGCGTCACTAGAAAGAGATTCACTTTTTTATATTTTAACCTAAAATCAACACAAATTTACTCGGGATTGCACTTTTATAATAACAGTATTTACTGAGACATTTTCTTATATTTTGCTGATTTTAATATAAGAAATCATCGTGTCCATAAAGTATAATTTTCATTACTGTTATATTAATGAGAATATTTTTATTACTTTTATTCATGTTTTTTTCAAGTTTTTTCCATTACACAATCAATGATTAAGAGGGAAAATCTACGGAGCCCCTAAAGGGTCACATGGTGATAGATGATATGTTAATGTTTTAGCATTCTCTTGCAAATGTTTTCAGAGGACGTGAAAACATTGAAATACCTCCCATCTCATGTTTCTTCCATCCCCACTTTTCTAGTGTGTTCGCGCTCCTTTACTATATGAATATATGTAGGCTTAACTTCCCTCTTTCTGTCTGTCCGTCTTTCAGGTCAAAGCTGCCAGAATTCATCAAAATGATGAGCGATCACTTCCTTTGACAGCGTCATTTCTGCCCCTGAACGTCAGTCAAACAATCAACGAATCAATCAAACTTCCATCTGACCGACCAACTTCTATGTGTTCCTGTTCCTGACTGCGTCACGCCATCTGTGAGGATATATATATATATACTGTAAATTACGGAAACGCGACAGAGTCACGCGGGATGGCTGTCCGTATCTTCCTCCAAGCATTCCCTGTTCAAAAAGAAGACGTTTTTATGTGCACACACACACACACACACACACACACAAAAGATTTGAAAGGTGCAGACAGACAGATGGAGGATTCTTCAAACATATCATGAAGTTGTACAGACGTTTGGAGGTGTCGAGACCAGCCCTCTGATTTCAATGGCAATCCTGTCCACACTGTGGAACTTTTGTAGCTGTGCCTCACGGAACTCCTCGCGGAAGAATAGAACTCTGAAAATTCCCAATCAGAATCTGGGGACCAGAGGGGCTGTCAATCAAACGCACGACGGAATTAGGCTGTAGAATTTCACAAAACCGTTCGCAATAATGTTGTTTTAGTTCTTTTCCAAAAGCTGACAGGGACGTCAAGCTGTTTTGAAACCAGCAGACCCCGACAGAGGAGCGGTTTTACCAACGCCTGACTGTCAGCGAACGCTCTTCAAGACCTCGCGGTCACTTTGGAGGTCAAGAGCAGACGTGCTTTATTAGCCGCGGCAGGTCATTTCTCTCCGTTTATTTCGCCATCTCCTCTCCTCAAGCCCTCCCAGACCCCGAAGATGCAATTTTAACATGACTAAACTTCAACCGATGTGCCTTTTAGAGCTCATATCATCACACAACTGGAGGAGAACATTATCAGAACTTTCTAGGATGCAAGCTTAGGAAAACGTTAGTCATTAGGTCTATGCAGTCAGGTTTTTTACGGCCTGGGATTTAAAAAAAAACAAGTAAAAAGGTAAAAAAAGTATTTTTTTGGATAAACTGTATTTAATGTACTGTATGGCTATATGTAATTAGAAGGTGTGTCCACCCCCTCGTGGCTCCACCCACAGCCCCGCCCACCTGTCACGTCGTTCTTGAGCATTGTATTATAGATATCGGCTTTTATGAATACTGGCTTGTTGTTGAGCCGCTGTAGTCCTCAGTACAAATGTGTGGTTGTACGTGTAAAATGGCTTTTCTCTTTTTTTATCTCTCTATTCTTTGTCTGTACTGGTTTCTCTGTCAAAAAAGGAAAAAAAAAATATGATTACGAAGCCGCAGGCGATCTTTGAGGATCGGCGGTGGTTTTATCAACGGGAGGCACTGAAAGTGGACAAAAAAGTCTATTAGAAAAATCGCTATATATAAATGTAGAAATATATACAGTATATAAACAAAGGAGAGTCCGACGGAAAGGAGAGTTCACGAGGGATTGATGTTTCTTTCTTTCTGGAGACGTCCGGTATCCGCTTCCGAGAGACGTGACTCTGTTTTTCATAATGTCGGCGCGATCGTAACGGGACCGAAGTGTCGGAAAGGGAAACACGGACATTTGTAAATTGTATGCAACAAATGCAAACTTACCATTATTTTGAAATTGTGTATGTAAAAGTTATATTTTTACATGTAGGCTGTTGTTATTTTGTGTTTAGAAATGCGTTGTATCAGTTTTTTCTTTCTTTTTTTTTTTTTTTTTGGGAAAAAAAATTCATTGTGTGTTGAAACGTGTCACATTGAAAATGTAGTGAGAACAAAAGCAAAAAAAAAAAAAATGTTTATATTTCTGGGAACATTTTTCTTTTCTAAAGGTGGGTGGTGGGGGTCGGGAATCAAAGCTATATGATAATTCTCTCATCCTCATTGTCATTTTTTAATTGAGTATTTTCTGTGTAAATAGAAGTCACGAGCAGGGCTGACGACGTTTGTTTACTGCCGTTCCCTGCCGTTGATCATGTGGCCTGGTCAAGACGTGATTGATTAGCGTTTAACGTGTGTCAACAATCAACCTTAATTTCCCTTATCACTTTTTGTAAAGAGACTCGTGACACATCGCTGAAAGAATCGACTCGACTTTGAAACGACGACTCGGATGTGCTGCGCATTTTGCCACCGGCCCTCACACTCGAATTTAAGATTGATGTCTGTGAATTACATATAAAATGTCCATGCACTTGGATTATGCCTTTTTAACAAACTAATAAACTTAATGCAATGCATATTTGTCTGTCATACATAAATGAAACGAGTCAGATTTCTGTAATACTAATAATCTGATGCGTTTTAAATGCAAAGTAACCATGTTTATATTTTTATCATCAATAAAACAAATTTGTTTCAATCTCATACATTTTAACTAACTGAATATCGCTTATTCCACAGCTAGCCATATTTTATATATTAACTTAAGTTATATATATATATATATATTATATATGTTTTATATATTAAGGGGCTATATGTAGAATTCAGAAACCCTTGTTATTAGCGACACCGGTGGCCGTTAAGTGAACTGCAGCCAGTAACACTACCTATGCTCGCACCGCGCGCACCTCCCCAAACAGATGAGGAATTTATACTTGACACGCTCGCTGTTGTACTATTCTTTGAAACGACAGGGGGTGACTCGGAATTATTGTCCTCTAAACCATCAGGAATCAGCGTTGAGAAGTAAAGCCGAAAGTATACTTTGTTTTTTTTACGCGTACGTGAGCGTATGTGCACAGTCGAATGCACAGCCTTGCAAAGTATACTTCTTTTGACTTGTACGCGTACACAGGCGTTCCGACGCATGCGCAGTTTTGAGCAATCTCTCGCCAAGAGTTACAACCCATGTAAATACTGCAAAAAAATTTAATACGCATGTGCAACCTGCACGTACAAAGTACACACGGTTACAAAAATCTGGCGGTGCATGTTCGGTACGCGCGTACTCTTCTGATGACCCTCGCGTATGCGTTAAAAGTGAAGTATGCTTTGGCCTTAAGGGTACACACGTGACGATGTTTGTTTTAGTACACTTTACCAAAACCACACTACAAAAGAAATGTGTAAAACCCAGTAAACATTGAGAGTATTACTTGTGACATTAGAAAAAAAGTATGTGGTTAGCCTGTGAGCACATGTATACAACTAAATTAACGATCTCTTAAATAATTTCTAATTTCACTAAACATTTTAATTTAGTTTCTTGAACATCTTTATTAAACATAGACCTTTATTTTTAATTAAAAGGGATTATTTCTGCTATTATATGCTTATTTTGTAAATGTAAGCAACTAATTTGGAGCCGCCTGGAAAGTTACAAAAAAAATGCCGTGCACACCGCCACACGAAATTGGGTCTCGCCCACTCAATGCGCACGACCGCGAAGACGTCATTTTTGACGCGCGCACCTTCGCCCTCGTGCGGACGCGGCGAGTATACAAGAGACTGAATGTGATTCAAGACCCCGATATATATACAGTACTCACGGCTAAGTTATTTTCCGTTCTTTCGTAAAAAAGACCTTGGAAATACTTTTGCAGCGATACTGTTAACGAACATGAGAGCGAGAGCTGCTGAGAGCGATGTTATGAATATGTAAATGTGCCGCGCGCTTTCCTCTCAATAACAAACACACGACTAAAATGGCCGCGGTGACAAACAGCAGTTAAGAATCGTAACGATGTGGATATGTTTGCAGTGCACGAGCTCTGCAACTCACCAGCATCATGACAACAGATGAGGTAATTCAAATTACACTGTTATGATAGTTTGATTATAAAGTATATTTGAGACTAGACTATATTTGACTATAGTTTGAATGACACATTGATATTACAGTACAGAATAGCTCCTTCGGCATTATCTTACAATTATTATTAGAGAGGCTCTCGGAAGCGCGCGTAACGGTCATATTTTTTAAATTTTCCCGGCAAAAACGTCCCAACATAAAAATCGGTTTACATGCTTTCACAGACAACCTAGGTAGTCGGGGGAGATCTCGTTTTTTTTAAAGTTTACTTAACTATTCACACAATGGCTATAAAAAGCGATTAATACGTGAAAATTCTTACATAAGGTCCCTTTAACTGAATACATTTTGTTTTCACGAGTAAATCCTGATTCAAAGAAATTTGAATAAATGCATTTTAAATAAAAAATTGATTTGATGCAAGTAGTTAATAAACTATGCCACGAGTGCAAAAATCATGTATGACTGACAAATATGAATTGCATTAAGTTTATTAGTTTATTGTTAAAACTGTGTAATCTAAATGCATGGGAAATTTACATTAAATCCAAATAAATATTAAATATTATGCCTATACATCCTCGCAACATGCACAATGTCAGCTTTTCTACTTCATTTGCAGGTTCAAAAAGACACTCCAGCAAAAGCCTAGTATTGAAACGTGTGGTACATCTGTACTTTTGCATTGCTTCAGACATGCTAGTGTTCTCGTCCTTCAGTAAATTTTGAACATCTGAAGTTGTATTTTGCCAGTGCTAAAGATGTTTGACTAATTCTCTCCTTGTGCCACATCATGTCGTTGTAGCCAATTTAATTGCTATGATTGCAGTGGAAAAGATGATGTTTTCCTCTTGGTTGTTCATAATGTACATACTTGTTCTTGCTTTTATGAACTGACTTTTTCTTTTTTTTTAGTCAAATGCAGAACTGAACTGTAAGCGATCTTTTCCACCCTCAGAAATCAACCCTGGGCAGTGTCATCTCTGTTTATTTAAGTGCTCCTCACATGGAGGATTGTGAGATAAAGATTATTTGACGCAAACAGCAACGTACAACTGGTCTTTGCTGATTTCTCAATGCGTTGGTCGACGCATCTGCGCTTTGTGCTTCGTGTCATTGGGGGGGATGCGTTTTCTTTGTCACTTGAGTGTGATTTCAATAAAGAGAGTCGCTCAAATCATCCTCTATCCACTGCCAGATGAAGCTCGCTGACATTTTCACATCAAGTCAATCACACACAAACCAACAATGAAGGGTTGCACTGCATATAATCAGTGTTTCTGTCATGTTTCACCTACCTGTCCAATAGAAAATAGTGGAAACTTGTTCGAAAACAGTCATTATTTGTGTCCTTATGTCACGCTTCACCTTTAAAACAAGATGCATTTACTTGATAAGCAAAATTGCATAACATATTAAGACTTGTTTTAAGATAACATCTTGAATAGTTCATTTTTCTTATTATATGAGCAAAACAAATGCAAAAAACTTAAATCAAGGGGTATTCTCTGAAAACAGGTCTTCTGTTCTCCCTAGTCTTCCGTATGAGTTTTTGACGGTTGACTTTTCACATCATATAAAGTGAAAAAAATATGGAATGAGGTAAAATAAAAAGTCAAAACACGATGACAAATGTAATCCCAGATTTAACCGTTTCTTAATTGTGAGCATGTCCAAGCACAACACAGCCAGACAGGAGGAATGAAATATCAACACATCACACCGAATAAGTCAAGCCGGTTTCTCCGTTCTGTGTGTTTCTTTGCCGTCGAGCTTGTGCAGTGGTTTAACATGTTTATAGACGTAATGGTGACCATTTATGAACCGTGGCCTTTTTTATTCTTGTTACTTGTGATGCAACTAAGTGAAGAATCGTGACCATCAGAGAATCGCCGTGTACCAGTGCCTGGATATTTGTTATAAAGCTTCTTTTGTCTAGTGCATTTTTGCTATGAAATTGACGAGTGCAGTTTATTCAAAAAAAAAAAAAAATCAAGTACGTTTCAAATCGAAACTATATTTGGCGTATATTTTACAGTTTGCAGCCCTTTTATACCAGTGATGTTGACAAAAGAGAAAACTACACAAACGGCGCACACGTCTAAATCAAGACTGTTCCAACTTTGTAGATTTTTTGGAGTCATTCAGAGTCAACGTTTCCTTTATTTTGCTATTTAAAGTGTTGATTTCAAGACGAAGGATGAGTTGATATGTTTGACGAGAGAAACGTGTCGTCCGGCCAGAAGCAGTGATTCAAAACTCAAACTAAAGGCCCGTTCACACCAAGAACGATAACTATATTGGCGTCCACACCATCGTTCTGTGTAATATAAGTGTCTGTCACTTTAAATGCTCGAGCTCATTAAAGCAGGATGGATTCTGATTGGCTGTCGTTCATCAGCTGAGAACAAAAAAACATTTCTCTGTGTGGTCATTGTTATAATTGTGCTATTCCTTTATATTTAGATCAGTTTTGAGAACTATATCGTTATAGTTATTGCTCTTGGTGTGAACAGGCCTTTACACATCCTGTCTAATGTGTGTCGCAATGTGTGCGTGTGTGTTTATTCATTTTTATTTTTTTTTCTGAATTCTTTTTTATTTGTTTTATGTTGTAATTGTTGTTATTTCAGAGCAGGTTTTGTGCAAGAGTGTCGTTTTCTCTAAAGTTCATCCTCCATCTTCACCTGTTTGTTCTCATCCTGTAATGATTTCATGTACACGACCGTCTGTAGCAATAAATGTGCCATTTTTATGACCTACCGCTCTCAGAACTCCTGCTTTGTTTCGTTTGTTTGTTTTAAGTAGATTTATAGTATAACAAATGCAGCCAAAACTGGTTTACATTAACCAAAGACCTATCACAATATCATTTAGATATAGGAATGTATACAAATTGCAAACATCTTTAAAGGGTTAGTTCACCCAAAAATGAAAATTATGTACATAATACATAAGGCGGTCTGGCGGAAGCTATATTTGACTTTATAACGTGTTAAATATGGATATTTTTCTTACACAAACCCATCGATTCACTTCAGAAGGCCTTTATTAACCCCCCGGAGCTGTGTGGATTACTTTTATAATGGATGGATACACTTTTTTGGGGGGAGGGGGCTGCCATATACTGCCATTATAAAGCTTGGAAAAGCCAGGACATTTTTTAATATAACTCCTATTGTGTTTGTCTAAAAGAAGAATGTCATAAACACCTAGAGTGGCTTGAGGGTGAGTAAATCAGGGGGTCATTTGAATTTTTGGGTGAACTATCCCTTTAAAAGACTAATCATTCATGGCTTTCTTCTTTAAATACATTTAAATCCAGGCTAAATAGAATACAAACAATTTCAATGTATTGAAACTAGAGATGACTAATATACCAATGTATGAATGTATGGGCCATTAATCGGTATTGGCCATCGCCGATTGGTTAAAAACAGCCGATGATCAGGACCGATTATATCCTGTCAATCAAAAAGGGGCGGGAAAACGTGTCAAGACTGCAACTCGTACTGTGTGTGAAGAAAATCTCTCATGTTGAATTTAGGGCAAATTAACGCGATAATAACGCATTAACAGTTCAAAAATAGCGACGTTAAAGCAGCTTTATTTGACCCTATGACTCACCCGTAGTTCAAGCCAGGGTTGCTAGGTCGCTGTTTCCCCTACACCAAACATTCGGCTCATTTGTAGCGCGCCTTGCATCCAGTAATCGCAAAGAGATTTGTGCTTTGTTACTTCTGTCTCGTCTTTCAAATTCGGTCCATTTTATCACGAAATTCGAACAATAAATGCCGTTTTACGCTCTTAAATGTCGTGATAAATCGCCAGCGCCTCAGTTCAAACGGCAGCGCGCGAGCGCGAGTCTTTTCTTCCACTTTAACACAAGTTATGTCTCGATAACATGCACGAATGTCATAAGGTATGTTGAAAGATACAGTACAACCTACCGAAATCCGCATTATGCCTCATGTAATCACTCAATCAGTGTTTCAACCGCGGAAAAACTCAATAAAACAGACTGTAAACAAAATGTCGTCATGTAATGTTCCCATTTACTTAGTTATCCAGTATTCACATTTCGTTAGTTAGCCAAGCTATAAAAAAACACTACAGAGGAGTTTATTTACTGTTAATTATACATGTATGTTTGAATAAATTTGCCATGAAGACAAGTGCTTATGAAAAATACCTTATGTGCAACCGAGTTGCACAGCCTACAGACATTTGTTTTTATTTGAGTGTAATTATTATATCTGAAAATAAATAGCAGTTGAATATAACAGCTCTGTTGTCAGTTGTAACCTCAATATTAAAGTGTACCAAATGAGATGTTCCCTGTATAGTTTACAATATTATTTGGAAGAGATTTTTTTTCCCTTAAAAAAAATCTAACTATTGGTATCAGAATCAACGGATATCGTTCTGAATAATCGGCTATCGGTATCGGCGGAGAAATTTAGCATCGATGGATCTCTAATTGCAACATAGTGCTTTTGATGTTTTACTGAAATGTGCATAATTTTTTACTTAAATTTAAAATGTAAATTTAAACGTTTTTTAAAGAATTATCTGATATTTAGTAAACATGCTTTTAGTAAATATTCTATTTTAAATAAAAATTATTACTGAATGAAAAAATTTATATAGCCTATTATTTTAGTATTGTTTTCCAGTAACAATGTCTTTAATTGAGAAGCAAAATTGCGCAAGATAATACTGGAATAATAGAAGATAGTCTTTCTTCATTGGTTTAAGCGCATAAAATAATAAATCAATAATTAAAATGTTTTCTTCTTTAAAACACCTTCATATTTCAAAATAGATAAACACGTTTTAGTTCCTTTTACTGATCTTTAAAATGTACCATGGTAATAATAATGTTTTACTGAATGTGTATAAAGAATTTGATACATTTAAAAACAAATGTCTTGAATTGCAAGCATATTTTTTTAATAGAGTTTACCTTGGTGAAGTATGTAAATGAAACGCCCAAGCTGGGACGCGTCCCGTATGTGACGTCACAGACGTGTTTGAGCGCTGAGGTGTGAGTTTTGGGTGCATCCGCTCCTCGAGGCTGGAATCTGTGTGATGACATCATTATTTCCATCAGTGATGTCAGCATGTGTCTCACTTGCCGCCTGTCTCCGACAGGATCAAACTGTCTGTCAACCTCAGATCCACCCTGGAACTCCTGCGAAAGAACATGATGCACATAAATCACACACATATACACAGTCTCTCTCACACACACACACATATACAGTCTCTCTCACACACACACATATACACAGTCTCTCTCTCTTTCACACACACATACACAACTCACTCATACACACTCACAGTCTCTCTCACACACTCACTCATTCACACACACATATACAGTCTCTCTCTCACACACACACAACTCACTCATACACATACTCACACCCACACACACACTCGCCTGATCAATGTGTGTGATTTCATGACAAATTCATTTGTATAAGCTGCTTATATAAGCAGATTCATGCTTTATGACTAGCTGTTATGTTTTTAGTGTTTATTGTTTTCTGACTCAATATAAACAAAACACAATAAGATCTTATTTGTTAACAATGCATTAACTAACATGAACTAAAAGTACATTTGTCACAGTATTTATTAAATGATAGCTCACAGAGCATTAACTGTTACATGCAACTTTTGATTTTAATAATGCATTAGTGCATGTTGAGAAGAACATAAGATTAATAAATGCTGTCGAATTATTATAGATCACGTTAACTAATGAAACCTTATTGTAAAGTGTTACCAACAAAATGGTTTAGGCCTTAAAAAATGGTATTCAGATCAGAATTTTAACCTAAAATACCATCATTGCTATAGTAAAATTGTAGTAACTGCCATTAAAATAAATTATAATTACAGAAACATTCTGATACTGTTTAAATAATATTTTGGTTTTTACTGTAGAAAATCCTATGGCCTCAATGTAAAAATGATTGTAATTTTAACACTAAAAGACTGTTAATTAATTTATTTACTATACAGAGAAAAAATAGATCCAATTGGACATTTCATGTATTTTACAGTAAAATACAGTTTTTGGAAGCAAAATAGAACAAGCCATCTTATAATTTACAGTGAAAAATTATAAATTGACATTGATGGGTTTTCAGTGAAATAACTGTTTCTTCACAGTTGTTTTCTTATCAGTTCTGTACATTAGGGTTTTATGTTGTTAAATGAAAGTTTATTGCATTATTTTAGTGTCATGTTTGTTACCATGATGGTGTTTTGTAATGATTTGTGCACCTTTTCTATATATTAGTATTTACCTCGGCTTGTGGAAAAGCTACTTGTGTGGTTGTCGGTATATTATATGGGTAGAAAATGATTTTAGTATATTAATATTTCAGTTAATGAAATATATTTATTTTGCGGTAAAACGGTAAATATTTTACGGTAAAGTTCTGACAACCACAGCTGCTGGTTTTTACCATAAATTTCACTGATCACTAAGCTGCTTTTATGGTGCTTTCATGTTCTTTTGGGATCTCATAATCTCCTAAACATGTTCCTCGGAAGACATAAACTGATATGGGTTTGCAACAGGATGAGGTCGAGGAAATGACGACATCCTTTAAGTGAAAGAGTGGGCAATACAGATACTCTAGTCTAGAGCACAGGTTTCATTCACTTTTCATTTTCCCCCTGATTCAGCAAAGGCATGCTGGGATTCCACTCCCCGCTGTGGCACGTCTGAAACACGCACCTGTGAGTGTGTGTGTGTTGTAATGGGCTCAGGTTGAATTGTGGGTGTGGTGGAAGCGCTGAAGGTTTGACAGGCTCAGGGTCATCAGCACATGGAATGACAGAATTACTGATTCTGACGTGTCGGAGGGCTTGTGTTTGAGTGGCAGGATGTGTCAGAATGATCTTCTGCTGAACTAAAGCACTGATTCATCATTTGCAGACATGTTTGCCTGTCAGATGTTTATTTCCTGCTTTAACACATGCTAACGTTTCATCTACAGAGCAAACAATAACTTGTGCAGGAGGTGCATGAGGGAATGTTTGGGGTTTAGCACAAAAAATCATTTTGAACAATCATTTGTACTTTCATTGAAAGTTTCTATATGTATGTAATTATATAATAATATAAATATACACTCACCTAAAGGATTATTAGGAACACCATACTAATACTGTGTTTGACCCCCTTTCGCCTTCAGAACTGCCTTAATTCTACGTGGCATTGATTCAACAAGGTGCTGAAAGCATTCTTTAGAAATGTTGGCCCATATTGATAGGATAGCATCTTGCAGTTGATGGAGATTTGTGGGATGCACATCCAGGGCACGAAGCTCCCGTTCCACCACATCCCAAAGATGCTCTATTGGGTTGAGATCTGGTGACTGTGGGGGCCATTTTAGTACAGTGAACTCATTGTCATGTTCAAGAAACCAATTTGAAATGATTCGAGCTTTGTGACATGGTGCATTATCCTGCTGGAAGTAGCCATCAGAGGATGGGTACATGGTGGTCATAAAGGGATGGACATGGTCAGAAACAATGCTCAGGTAGGCCGTGGCATTTAAACGATGCCCAATTGGCACTAAGGGGCCTAAAGTGTGCCAAGAAAACATCCCCCACACCATTACACCACCACCACCAGCCTGCACAGTGGTAACAAGGCATGATGGATCCATGTTCTCATTCTGTTTACGCCAAATTCTGACTCTACCATCTGAATGTCTCAACAGAAATGGAGACTCATCAGACCAGGCAACATTTTTCCAGTCTTCAACTGTCCAATTTTGGTGAGCTCGTGCAAATTGTAGCCTCTTTTTCCTATTTGTAGTGGAGATGAGTGGTACCCGGTGGGGTCTTCTGCTGTTGTAGCCCATCCGCCTCAAGGTTGTGCGTGTTGTGGCTTCACAAATGCTTTGCTGCATACCTCGGTTGTAACGAGTGGTTATTTCAGTCAAAGTTGCTCTTCTATCAGCTTGAATCAGTCGGCCCATTCTCCTCTGACCTCTAGCATCAACAAGGCATTTTCGCCCACAGGACTGCCGCATACTGGATGTTTTTCCCTTTTCACACCATTCTTTGTAAACTCTAGAAATGGTTGTGCGTGAAAATCCCAGTAACTGAGCAGATTGTGAAATACTCAGACCGGCCCGTCTGGCACCAACAACCATGCCACGCTCAAAATTGCTTAAATCACCTTTCTTTCCCATTCTGACATTCAGTTTGGAGTTCAGGAGATTGTCTTGACCAGGACCACACCCCTAAATGCATTGAAGCAACTGCCATGTGATTGGTTGATTAGATAATTGCATTAATGAGAAATTGAACAGGTGTTCCTAATAATCCTTTAGGTGAGTGTATTTTGTATTAATAAAACATAATACATTTAACACATAATAATTATTATGTTTTCAATTTATGTTTTATTATTATTATTATTATGTGTTTTCCTAGCACAGAAAATCATTTTGAACAAAAAGCATATATATATATATACTCTAATTTGGGTTGAAAATGGACAAACTCAGCAATTGGGTTGTTTTAACCCTGCGGTTGGGTTAAATGTTTGCCCAACATGCTGGGTAGTTTTATTTAACTCAACTATTGTTTAAAAATTACTATATAGCTGGCTTAAAATGAACCCAAAATATATTGGGAATTAACGTTTATTAATATGTTTAATAAATGTATATTTATAAATAAGTTTAATGAATAATAATTAAACAATAAACATTTATTAAATTGCTTATTAATGAATGTTCACCTTTTGATTATTATTGTTGCCTCTAGTAATTATGTGTCTGATTTTTAATTTCCAACCTATTTTGGGTTCATTTTAAGACCGCCATATGGTAATTTTTAAACAATAGTTGGGTTAAATAAAACTGCCCAGCACGTTGTGCAAAACATTTAACCCAACCGCTGGGTTTGTCCATTTTCAACCCAGCATTTTTTAGAGTGTATATATATATATATATATATATATATATATACACACACACACACTATATTGCCAAAAGTTTTGGGACGCCTGCCTTTACATGCACATGAACTTTAATGACATCCCATTCTTATTCCGTAGGGTTTAATATGGAGTTGGTCGGGGTGTGACGAGATCTCACGAGATTAAAATGTGAGGCGATTTCTCGTCGAGATGAAAAGCTGTCTCGCTTGCCATGACGGAGTGTGAAGGTGAAGTTAGGATAGAACATGCCACCGCTACGTTTACTACTGTCGTTTTGTTTTTTTTTGTTAGAAATAAAAACAATTTAATTCAGGTGGACAACGGTCGCTTCAATTCCATCCATCTCATCCAACACGAGCTGTTCGACTCGTACGCAGCAGGAATCAGAGTTCACTGATCACGTGACGAGATGGCGGAGGATTCGTTGCACAAGTCAAGTCACCTTTATTTATATAGCACTTTCTACAATGCCGATTGTTTCAAAGCAGCTTCACAGTGTTAACAGGAAAATAATGCAACAGAATTGGATTCGGCTGTACAGCCGCTCTGGTGAAAACGGTGATGTCATCCAGCTCATTTCAATTATCATATAGTGTCAATGCGGGCAGATCAGTAATATAGTTGAAATTTAAGTGTCCCCAACTGAGCAAGCCAAAAGCCAAAGGCGACGGTGGCAAGGAACCAAAACTCCTTCAGGGCCAGAATGGAGAAAAAAAACCTTGGGAGAAACCAGGCTCAGTCGGGGTGCCAGTTCTCCTCTGGCCAACGAACAAACAGTGTATGATTATGATTCAGGCAAACATTACAGGTCAGAAGTCATATTAGATCGGAATATTCAGAATAGTTGTCCAGTTCCATCTGATTGAAGATCATCACGCAGGAGACGGGCTTGTTAAGGATCAGTGCCACTGGGGCCTTCACAGGGAAGAGTCTTGACACGGTCTCTACAGACACTTCAGGGATGTGTTGTGGTCATGTCTAGGCGCAGATCCACCATCTGGTCCGGATATGGCCCGGATCCGGCTGACTGCAGTAAACCTCGGGATAAACAGAGAGACTAACATTAGTGCAGATGCCATTCTTCTTATGATGTAACGAGTACATCAGGTGTTATGGGAAGTGCTCCCGGTTCTGGCTGACCTAGTTAATGCAGACTAACAATCATTTAACTGATTTGAATAATAGACAGTGCCTAAGCATCCGACAAATGTCTTATATTGTAGAATGCACGTTCAGTACCACCACTCCCTATTCACAGAGTACGTGCGATCGCGAAAGTAAACTCAAGCGCGCATTCAAACGTGATTTCAATACCCCTCATTTTGAAAGTGGCTCCCTGATGCATGCAAGTATATCCCAATATGAAAGCTATCTTAAGGCTCGTGCACACCGGGACGATTATCGCGTGCGCTTATCAGCGACGTTTAACGCCTCGTGACTAAACAAAGGGCGCCAATGTGAGTGTGCACACCGACGCGCAAAACGCCAGGCGTAAAAGCGTCATTTAAAAAAAAAAACGCCTCGGGTTCGTTTTTTTGGTTTGACGCGCCGCGTTAAAAACTTTGTTTTTGTTCACGTGCCTGGAGCTGCTGAAGTTACAGTAAAACACGACTTGGTGGCGCTCAAGCACAAAACGGTCTTGCCGAGCACACATTGATACCTAAGAAGAAGACGACGAAGAGGAAGTAAGTAGATGAAGAAGAAGATGCAACGAGACAAGATGAATGTAGAGCTGCTGGTCTCTTTTGGTGTCTTTGGTGTCTGTTTTGGCAAGCATGTAAATACTGGCTCTCTTCTTCTGTGTGACAAGCGAATGCCACCTTGTGTACCGGGGTATTTCTGTTTTTCAATAAGCGCCATCTACTGTCAGGGAGTGAATTTGCAAGGAGTTGTAGAAGCTCATAAATCATGTGCAGTTCTAAGGTCTGAAGAGACAATCATACAGAAGAGAAGCCAGTCAGTTCAGATAATTCATACGCAGAAAGTAGAACTGAAATGACATTCATTACAAGATATTGAGTTAAAACATTTCAAATGCACCTGCAGACTATTTTTCTAGTCATGTATTTCGTCATTGAGGATTTCTTAAAATACTGTGTAAAAATCTTGTCTCGTCTCGTTCTCGTGAGATAACTGTCTCGTCACATCCCTAGGAGTTGGCCCACCCTTTGCAGCTATAACAGCTTCAACTCTTCTGGGAAGGCTTTCCACAAGGTTTAGGAGTGTGTTTATGGGAATTTTTTACCATTCTTCTAGAAGCGCATTTGTGAGGTCAGGCACTGATGTTGGACGAGAAGGCCTGGCTCGCAGTCTCCGCTCTAATTCATCCCAAAGGTGTTCTGTCGGGTTGAGGTCAGGACTCTGTGCAGGCCAGTCAAGTTCCTCCACACCAAACTCGCTCATCCATGTCTTTATGGACCTTGCTTTGTGCACTGGTGCACAGTCATGTTGGAACAGGAAGGGGCCATCCCCAAACTGTTCCCACAAAGTTGGGAGCATGAAATTGTCCAAAATGTCTTGATATGCTGAAGCATTAAGAGTTCCTTTCACTGGAACTAAGGGGCCATGCCCAACCCCTGAAAAACAACCCCACACCATAATCCCCCCTCCACCAAACTTTACACTTGGCACAATGCAGTCAGGCAAGTCCCGTTCTCCTGGCAACCGCCAAACCCAGACTCATCCATCGGATTGCCAGACAGAGAAGCGTGATTGGTCACTCCAGAGAACACGTCTCCACTTCTCTAGAGTCCAGTGGCGGCATGCTTTACCCCACTGCATCCCACACTTTGCATTGCACTTGGTGATGTAAGGCTTGGATGAGCTGCTCGGCCATGGAAACCCATTCCATGAAGCTAATCTGAAGGCCACATGAAGTTTGGAGGTCTGTAGCTATTGACTCTGCAGAAAGTTGGCGACTTCTGCGCACTGTGACCCTCAGCATGCGCTGACCCCGCTCTGTGATTTTACGTGGCCTACCACTTCGTGGCTGAGTTGCTGTTGTTCCCAATTGCTTCCACTTTGTTATAATACCACTAGCAGTTGAGCGTGGAATATTTAGTCGTGAGGAAATTTCACGAATGGACTTATTGCACAGGTGGCAACCTATCACGGTACCACGCTTGAATTCACTGAGCTCCTGAGAGCGACCCATTCTTTCTATCTATCTATCTATCTATCTATCTATCTATCTATCTATCTATCTATCTATCAATTTGTTTGTTTATGACAGTTTATTAGATCATTTATTTAAGTGACAGTGGCTCATACCAATACATTTTCATTATTGATATTTTATATTACTATTAATTGTATTATTATTGTGTGATGTTTTTATAAATAGCTTATAAATATTAATTTATAAATTCTGGTCTTTCATCTATTTATTCATTCTTTCTATGTATTTCTAATATTTCCTCATTATATTCATAATATTGTGGGGTCAAAATCTTACAGGAGCCTGAAGGACTGAATATATAAACGAATATATATAGATCTGGCTCTAGAACTCATTCAAAATTCCTTAAATGCTTTAGGATCACACTGAGCCTGTGAAGATTCCCAAATATGGTGAGGAATCACATCCGCTGTTGTGTAAAGCAGATTTACCAGAGTAAAACCCTCCTGCTGCTGAAGATTGGCTTGATTTCTCAATACCCCTTGGGGGGGCGTGGCTCGCGCGCGCGTGCGCGCACGGGTGTGTCTTCGGCCACGCCGACGCGCGCATAGGTGAGCCGCCCAGGTGTGAAAGTCACAGTGCACCTTCAGGAGGAACAAACACACCTGAGCGACACGAGAGCAAACAGTCCTTGATCCAGATTGAAAGGTAAATTCGCTTTACTTCATTTCACGCTTTTTGAAATATCCATTATTGATCATCAACGACAGAACAACGTGTGTTTATGTTTGACCAGGAGGTCAAAGTGTGTGTGAGGTAAAGATCTTTATCATTTCTGATGGTTTAATATGAAATGTGAGCTGTTGTTGCTGCAGATGTTACAAGTTTTAGAACTTTTAATATATACATGTATGTAGCCTACAATAGTATATGAATGTGTCAATCATAAACGACTATGGTATTTATCAAAGTGCAATTGCATTAACTTCTAGGGTGTTTAAGGTCATGCATTTGTGTTTGATAATCGATTATAAGTTGTGTGTAACTCGAGCTCTTGTGAAGTGTTTGTGTGAAGTGTCAACACGAGCCTGAGACCTGTCGAGCAGCCGCTGTCAGTGACAGTAATCATTAGAGGAGAGTTTGACTGGCGGCTCGTGTGATCTTGACGCCGCTTTCATTAATTGCGTTCCCGGCCTGAGGAATGCGATCCGCCCGAGAGGTGAAAGTACCGATCGCTCTGGTATTTTAACACGACAGATTCCTTCCTTTCACTCGACAAGAACCAGCCCAACTAGAAGGAAGTTTTGATGTGTTGGGTGTTCACAGACAGACTCAATAGCGACAGGAGCGGCTCTATTGTGACATGTTAATTGGAGAGAGCAGGAGGAATGTTGTCCAGCTTTAGAGGGAGTTTCTGCGGCGCTGACTCACTGATTTTATATCAGGAATCATTCATATCGATCAAGCAGATCTTGAGACTGGAGAAAGTGTTTTTGGAGCAGAGAAATGCAGATGTTACGCAACGGTTTGACTCACTGATGTTCTCATCATGACAAATCAACAATATCCATGTGTAAGATTTGAGTTGGAAATTGTGAAATCCTGTTGTTCCAAACGGAAGATCACGGGTTTAAAATTCT
Organism: Coreius guichenoti; assembly: GCA_039654105.1. Taxonomy (NCBI): domain Eukaryota; kingdom Metazoa; phylum Chordata; class Actinopteri; order Cypriniformes; family Gobionidae; genus Coreius; species Coreius guichenoti. The sequence continues at coordinate 2,074,818 of CM077183.1, forward strand.
GATGCCATTATTATTATTTTACAATGTGTCCAAACCCTTGGTACCGATATGAGCTTCTAGGTCAGCGATATCCTGATTTAAACCTGCATTGTGTTACAGTGATGTTAGGTCATGTGGAAGTTCAAACTTGCCACTTCAGCTTCTTGTCGATTCCTTAAAATGTTTGGACAAGGTTTATGGTCTTAGTAGAAACCTGTCAGAATGTGTCTCAGGAAGACGAAAGAGCTGAGGAATGTTTCCTGCTGTTTTATTCCTTTGTCTTTTGTGTATGATGTCAGGAAGACAAACACTTGGGCATGTGAACCGCCTTCAACGCGCATTCTTTCATGTGCCAGTCACTCATAACTTTCATTGTGCATCATGCCAGTCATCTGTTTATTAAACCAGCTATGATGTTGCCATGGTGACCATCAAAAAACCCTGTGACTCATACTGATGTGAAAGTGTCATTGTTACAATGTAACATTCCGTTTCCCGCCACATTCACAATAGAGGATCAAACCTGCTATTATAGACAAATATCCACCTCTTATTAGTCAAGTGCTGTCAGATGAAATCATAGAGGGTATTAATACACAGACAGCCATGTATAGATGGGCAGTGAAGCACTTACTGGGCTGAACCTGTAATAGTGGCGGTTTGGGCCGGGGCCGTAACCACCATAAGCACTGAGGGGGACAAGTCTCCCCCAATAATTGGAAATGGCCAAATTGTCCCCCCCAATATTTGATATTTTTTAATGCTGCTCTCATTACGCACTGCTCTCTTTGTTGTTAGGATGCCTCAGTGGTCTAACAGCGCTTGTCAATTACAAAATGATGGCCAATCAGAGCAAAGAAGGCGGGGCTTAATGGTCACTGAAGATTAGTGTGAATTCAAACTCGGCTCTTTTAGCTTTTCCAGTGAAAGCGTGCATGCGTGGTAAAATAAGTAGCTAAACATTTAATATCTGACAACCGTTTTACGATGGATACGTTTAACGACCCACAGTAACATAGTGATCTCCATTTTGAATTGAAAATATCATTTAAATTATGTAATTCATAACTGAATGTGAGACAAACTTTTTTCACATTTTGACCTATTAGACAGAGTGAATGCGTGCATATTTTTAAATTAAGTATTATTTGCAAAAAGAGTTTAAATGGACTACTTCAGAACTATATAGGCTATAATGAGAGCTAGAACTTCTTTTACTCTTTATTCCAATAAATGCCCTTTTAATACTTAATTAAAATTTAATTAAAATTTAATATTTAATTCCCCCCCCAATGTTCAAGACATGTTTACAGCCTTGGTTTGGGCGACAGGGATAAACTATCATGCCGTGAGTGTTTTGCTCTGAATGTGTGGAATGTGTTTAATAGGCCTGAGAACATTCAGCTCAAGTATGTTCAGAATGAAGGTGTCACTCGCAGCTGTTTCTTATACAAACAAACATATACGCCCAGCATCAAACCTCTGAAAATATCTCAGGAGTTTGACATTCTCTGAGGTTTTTCATTCTGTGTTGTGCAGGTACAGACGGCTGTAACGTCAGTTTCTCGTGTGCTTTTACATTTCTGCATGAGATTTGAAGCATACGCTTGGAGCATATGCTTGCAAGATGTGCCATAGTACTACCGTGGTTTTCGGCTTTGTGAAAATATACCATGGTAATACCTTTTTTATGTGCAATAGAAATGCAGTATTTTTTGACATGTTCGTAGTTGTTTTTTAACATGGTAATTAAACATATTTGAAGTGCAATGTCAATACCATAGTATATGATTAGTATCATTTAGCTAATGATTATTTCAAAGTACCATGAGATACTACCATCACTGTACATTTTAGGGTGTATTTGTCTATATGTATGCTATATGATTCTTGCGACAGCATGCACACAGTGTTTATTTAGTCTGTTTGCTCAATGCAATTCAGTTACATGCCTGTCTTTCCATGCGACACGTGAGAACGCAAGGGGCCCGGGGCCAGAGAGACCAGCCCTGATCTCTCCTGAGGGCTGGATGCTGGTTAGTTAGTGTGACCATGAAGAATCATTGCTGGATATGTGTGATTATTTGTAATTCTGTGTCCGTCTGCTCCTCCACATCGTTTTCCCATCTTAAACTTGGTAGTCAAGTTATTTGTGTTGCATACCAACCAATGATTAGTACCAAAAATACCTTAATGCATCTAGAGCGCAACAGTCTGGTTCCAGAAGTAAAAACTCCATAAGTAAAACATTTTTTAATGATAACTTACATTTATTACATAATGACAGCCCTACTGTGAGCTACGAGTTGTTAATCGATGGTATTTTCTTCACTTGAAGCCGTCAGCACACATTATTTCAACTTAGTTTTAAAACAATCATGTTTAACAGCGGAATTCCTGGTGAAGAACTACAGTACCCATGATGCTGTGCAGAAAATTCCACCAATCAGAGAGTCGAAACAAGTTCATTAGCTCCACCCACTCCCACGAAGCATTAAACTTTTAAACTTTGCAATAAACTTGTTTTTATATATAATCATTTTTAAATGAGTAGTTTTATATTCCTCCATTTTTAATGATTATGCTGTTTGCAATGCATCATGGGATTGTAATTCTTTCCCTCACTAAAGCCGTTAAGATCACAGTCTGTATTTTCAAATACAGAAAATGAAAATGCGTCAAATGAAAGTTTATAATGTTGTGATTCTCCTTGTCACTGGTTGGTTTGGTTCATGGCGTAAAAATTGCGTAAAATAAGCTAAAACCATAAATTGAAATTACTTGAAATTATATATATATATATTAACATTTTTAAAAACTATATAGACATTTAAAGAAAGCACAAACCAATTAAAAGCTGCATTTTTAAAAAACAAAAAAAACAAACTAAATTTAAAATGAGAACATAATTAAAATTACTTCAAAATATTAACAAAAACTATAAATGATACTAAACACTAAAGTGCATAAAAGTGCATTAGTATTACCATATTATTTTGGACATGGAGCCATAATAAATTTGTTTTTGTGGACATTTACCGTGTGTTTTGGACACAAAGTATCATTTAAATCTCATCGTACATGAGTATGGTAATCATTCAGATCTATGGTATTACCATCTGATACCATTATAGTACCACAGTTTCACCATGGTAATTAAAAGACATTTGAAAGAGTTTATCATTGTAAGAATAACAACTGCGCTGCATTTAATGTCTCATTTAGAGTCGTGTGTGAATCACTGGCATGTTTTTTTTATCATACTGTATGTTTATAAGCTGCAATATTATCATGGATGTCTGACATGTTTAGTGCAGTTATGTTCTCATTTCACTTGCCTTTGGCTGTTTTGCATGTAATGGTTTTAAATGTTGTCTGTACTGTGGTAACAGCCACACCTCGCTGACATTAACTCGTTCAGTAGTCTCTGTGTTCAGGAGGATTGACAGCAGGAATCGTCTGCTGTGTGTTTGTTTTGAATTGTCAGTCATCTGTCAGAGCCTCGTTGTTTCGCTCTCTCTTGTATTTCATTATGGTCTTATTTGCATGTGAAGTCGGTTGCCTGGTATTTTTCCACCTCCCTGAAGGATCGCCCCTCGTCTCGCAAACCCAAAACTTGGCAACCGCCCAATGTTTGGTCACCAATTATTTTTTCTTGATTGGGCTTCTGTCTCTGTCACAATTAAGCTCCACATCAGGGCTAATTGGGATGGAGTTTGTTGGTTTGTTTTTTTAACTTAAAGTAAGTAAACTTTAAGTGAGGAGTGGGTGCATATCGCCCCCTGTCTGCGACTCTGAGATCGGCCTGGGTTTGGGTTCGATTTGGATCAGAACTGTGGCTCACTAGGCCCATAAAATTTGTGATTAAGTCTGTAATATGTACACCAATTCATTATCTCCGCAGTCAGTCCCCTTTAAAACTCATATGAAAAAGGCTTCATCCTCATATTTTAGTCTGCGTTATTCAGCTTGTTCTTCAATCCGCAGCAGAGCCAGCGTCAAAAGCAGAGGACGTTGTGTGTGTATTTATTGATAGATTGTTATGATATCTGTGTAGTTTGTCATAAATGCAGTTTACATAATATGATGCGGGAGCAATACAAGGCGGTTTCCCATCCACTGTAAAATCTGGGCTTATTTATTTATTTTATGAAATTCCTTTAATCTAAATACCATGTGACTTTTCCTACTTCATACTTCAGTGCAATAAAATTGCTAAAAAAAATTATAATATTTTATAATAAATCCAAAAGCAAAACTTGCAAAAAGAATTATAAAAGGGAGTGTAAATAGCAGATTAGCTAATGAGTGGTCCTCCGCTGCCATCCACTGGTTATAGTGATAATTTGTCATTTTCATGTTAAGTGTTTGTTTTCCACCAGGTGACAGAAATCCTCCACTAAAGCATCTTCCATCTTATCTCCATCTTCTTTAAAGTTAATTTTACTGCACAAATGTAGTTAAAAATAATAGTTAAATTGCATTTGTTTTTTTTAATTATTTGTACATGACTGAACAATCACAGATATGGTATATTTTTTTTTAAAAATATTTTTTTATATTATTATTGTTATTATTATTATTTAATATATATGTTATATTTTATCATCTTTTGTGTCAGCAGCACCACCTGACTGGACAATCACTGTTTTATTTTATATTTTGTTTTATGTTCTTTTATTTGATAAAATTTTAAAATATTGTCAATGTGAAATCAGGTTTTGAAACTCTAGATATAAATCACATGAATATTAACGAATATTAGCTTGTTATTTAAAATTTCAATATTCAGGGATTGACTTGATATGTAGTGTAGAACCTACTGTATTGTTCAGGCCTACCTTAGTATACAAACAATATATTAAATAATTTTTTTCTTAAATCATACCCTCATTGGGGTCTGAGCCTTGCTAATATTGAAATCCTAGAATCGCCCCTGGATCAGAACATGTTGAAGATCCACCGTGTTTATCGACAATCACGGCAAATAATCTTTACCTAACAGTGATAGTGAGTCTTTAGGTTGCTGATACATTTCTGCATTTGCAATTAAGTGTTTATTACGTCATTTGCAGTGCTTCATGAGAGTGGGCAGAGCTAACAAGCTCTTTTGCCACATTAAGTATTTTGAGAGCGTAGACTCGATTGTCATTTGCATTAATAGGAGTGGGCGGAGCTAACGAGCTCGTGTTTCGACTCTGATTGGTGGAATTTTCTGTACAGCATCATGGGTAATGTAGTTTTTCACCAGGAATTCCACTGTTGTTTTAAAACTAAGCTGAAATAATGCGGGCTGTAGTTCTTTTATTCCTTATCAGAAATCGTGAATATGCATCATTAACATCTTTTAAGTTATTTTCAGAAGTCTAGACGTCTGAATGTGTCTCTCTCTTTGTGTGTGTTTTGCTTGAATTATGACTTGCAGTCAGTCGTATTAATCCCTTGTTTCGTTATAGTCTGACTTATTCATAAAAGTATTCAGAATGCAAAAACTTAAACCAGACTGTCAACAGATCGTCCGTCTTCTTTAGAAGCCCAGTATTGCAAACAAACCCTTTCAGATCTAAATCCAGTTCTTTATCAGCCGTCTGGACGGATGCTTCTGTTGCATTGACTGACAGGAAGACATCAGCATACATTTATGTATTTCGAGTGGGATTACGGGTGATTTAATACTCATCCGCCAGTTCAGATCAGCCTTTTTTAGTTGGTGATGACTGAGGAAATGAAGCTAACACTAAATGTGCATCTGCAGTCAGTCTGAAGCCTGAACTCTTCTCTATCTCTCTATAATCATTGGCCTATTGTTCGGCCAATTACTCGAGGGTTTAATGGAAGATAAGTGGCCAGAGATACGGAATAGCGCATGTTAGTGCAGCGCTAGTTATGAAGCTCTTGAGATTATTAACAAAAGGCCTGAATGCATCACTTCCAGCTGTGCTGCTGATATTCCCATTGTAACACCTGGCCTTCCGTTTCATTCGAGTCCGAGCTGCTGTCATACTGGCTGACATCGAGCCAAATCCTGCCAGAGTTTCCCCGATTAGCCTGCCAAGTTCGTCTGGGAAATAAGTAGGTGTGATCGTTGAAACAAGCCTCAAACCACAGGCTCTGTCTCCTGCTGGAAATCTGCTCTCACATACCAGTTGCTTTTACTTGCTTTGTTGGTATTTTTGTATTTTTTGGGGCATTCATCCAACAATTTACTGTTTGATTACTGAGGTTTGGCCACAGATTATAAGAATTTATTTAATATGAAAATGAATTAAAAACAATAGTAATAGTTTAGGACAGCGCGCCAACATATAGCGCAGTTGCGCTTCGGGTGTTGCGAGTGTGAGTTCCGGCTTAAATATATTATATTAATTATATATTACAGTGCATCCGGAAAATATTCACAGCGCTTCACTTTTAATTATTTTCCTCAAAATTCTACAAACAATACCCCATAATGACAACGTGAAAGAAGTTTGTTTGAAATCTTTGCAAATTTATTAATTAAAAAACGAAAAAAATCACATGTACATAAGTATTCACAGCCTTGACACTTAAATTGAGGTCAGGTGCATCCTGTTTCCACTGATCATCCTGTTTCTAAATTCAGTTGATTGGACATGATTTGGAAAGGCACACACCTGTCTATATAAGGTCCCACAGTTAACAGTGCATGTCAGAGCACAAACCAAGCCATGAAGTCCAAGGAATTGTCTGTAGACCTCCGAGACAGGATTGTATCGAGGCACAGATCTGGGGAGGGGTACAGAAAAATTTCTGCAGGATTGAAGGTCCCAATGAGCACAGTGGCCTCCATCATCCGTAAATGGAAGTTTGGAACCACCAGGACTCTCCCTAGAGCTGCCGCCCGGCCAAACTGAGCGATCGGGGAGAAGGGTGTTAGTCAGGAAGGTGACGAAGAACCCGATGGTCACTCTGACAGAGCTCCAGCGTTTCTCTGTGGAGAGAGGAGAACCTTCCAGAAGAACAACCATCTCTGCAGCACTCCACCAATCAGGCCTGTATGGTAGAGTGTCCAGACAGAAGCCACTCCTCAGTAAAATGCACATGACAGCCCACCTGGAGTTTGCCAAAAGGCACCTGAAGGACTCTCAGACCATGAGAAACAAAGATTGAACTCTTTGGCCTAAATGGCAAGCATCATGTCTGGAGGAAACCAGGCACCGCTCATCACCTGGCCAACACCATCTCTACAGTGAAGCATGGTGGTGGCAGCATCATGCTGTGGGGATATTTTTCAGCGGCAGGAACTGGGAGACTAGTCAGGATCGAGGGAAAGATGAATGCAGCAATGTACAAAGATATCCTTGATGAAAACCTGCTCCAGAGCGCTCTGGACCTCAGACTGGGGCGAAGGTTCATCTTTCAACAGGAAAACGACCCTAAGCACACAGCCAAGATAACAAAGGAATGGCTGCGGGAACTCTGTGAATGTCCTTGAGTGGCCCAGCCAGACTCCAGACTTGAACTTGATTGAACATCTCTGGAGAGATCTGAAAATGGCTGTGCACCGACGCTCCCCATCCAACCTGATGGAGCTTGAGAGATCCTGCAAAGAAGAATGGGAGAAACTGCCCAGAAATAGGTGTGCCAAGCTTGTAGCATCATCTCAAAAAGACTTGAGGCTGTAATTGGTGCCAAAGGTGCTTCAACAAAGTATTGAGCAAAGGCTGTGAATACTTATGGACATGTGATTTTCGTTTTTTTTATTTTTAATAAATTTGCAAAGATTTCAAACAAACTTCTTTCATGTTGTCATTGTGGGGTATTGTTTGTAGATTTGAGGAAAATAATGAATTTAATCAATTTTTTTTCCTTTTTTTATAAAATTTGTTTTGTTGTTGTTGTTGTTGTTGTTATTATTATTTTAATTTTATTCATTTATATACTTATTTTTTATGAAATCTTTAACATAAATAATAATTTAAAAGAATTAATTTTAATTTTTTACTATTTAATATTATAAATATCATTATTATTTATTTTATTCATTTATATATTTATTTCATCAAATCTTTAACTGAAATTAATCTATAGTAAATAATTTAATTATTATTTTTACTATTATTATTATTTAATTTTATTTAATGATACATTTTTTTATCTTTCACTTTAACTGAAATAATAAATAAATATATTTATTATTATTTATTAATATTATTATAAATATTATTCATATTTTTATTTTATTCATTTATATATTTATTTTATCAAATCTTTAACTGAAAAGATAATACGTTATTAATTTATAATATTTATATTAATATATTTTTTTTAATTGTTTGCTCTTGGATGTCTTTGGGCATTGCATTACATTGCTTTAAGCATTTTGCAACACGTGTTGTTTGGAAAATGTAGATTTCACATCCCTAATCATTAACTTGAATACCAGCCAGTGGACCTGGTTTAAACTCGTCCCTCCTGATCCAGCTTGTTAGAGCTGGTAAACCTCCTTGGACCAGCGACAAACCATTTAGGGATGTAGGGGTGTAACCCCGGCATCCTGGCCAAATTTGCTCATCCCCATATACTGATTGGCTTCATCACTCAGTCTCCTCTCCACCAATCAGCTGGTGTGTGGTGGGCGTTCTGGCGCAATATGGCTGCCGTCACATCATCCAGGTGGATGCTGCACATTGGTGGTGGTTGAGGAGATTCCCCCCTTCTATATGTAAAGCGCTTTAAGTACCCAGAAAAGTGCTATATAAATGTAACAAATTATTATTATTATTTACTGTAAAAACCAGCTTATACATCTAAACTGATAGCTAAAAATATATTCTTAAAATCACTATAATCTGCTGATATTGGTTTTCTCTTCTCTCAGTGATGATGAGTCCAATCCTCTAGTTTAGTGCGCTGTTGGTCGTGTAACAGATGAACTGAGATCATTGCACTTCACCGACCGACAGCGTCTTCTGTCTCCTAGCAACAAGAATCAGGGAGTGTTTGGAATTTGTCCAGGAGTGACTTAACGTAGAATTCCAATGGAATGAGTCATGTTGTCATAGCAACAGGAGCTCGTGTCACAGATGGAGCAGCGGCCAGCGAATTATTGGCCATCAGCCAATCGGATACGTGATATCGTGTTTTCAGTGTCGACAAGATCATGATTTCAGGCTTTAGGTTAGATTTACATCTAAAGGTGTTGAAGTTGTGTATGATATGAAATATGTATCAGGATTTGTGACAATGGTGGTGTCGACAGCATTTGTGTGTATCATGATTAACTCCCATCATTACATGCTTAAAAAAATGCTGTCATATAGAAGTGTGGCTTTTTCTGGAGTTTTTATTGACTGTTGCTGGACAAAGACTCGAGCTGCTCTGACAGATCAGACTTTAACCCTGAAGGCAGTTCACTAAATGAAACGCTCAATGAAACCTTTGTGTCCGCAGCACCATCGGACTAATCAATCACACCATTTTTATTATTTTATTATTATTTTCATATTATTATTATTATTATTATTATTATATATTTTATTACCACCTGACTGAATGATCATACACACACACACACACACACACACATATATATATATATATATATATATATATATATATATATATATATATATATATATATATATATATATATATATATATATATATATATATATAACTATTAATCACATACACATACACACCGATCAGGCATAACATTATGACCACTTTCCTAATATTGTGTTGGTCCCCCTTTTGCTGCCAAAACTTTTGCTGGACTCCACTAGACCCCTGAAGGTGTGCTGTGGTATCTGGCACCAAGATATTAGCAGCAGATCCTTTAAGTCCTGAAAGTTGCGAGGTGGGGCCTCCATGGATCGGACTTGTTTGTTCAGCACATCCCACAGATGCTCGATTGGATTGAGATCTGGGGAATTTGGACCACTTCCTTCCTTCCTTCCTTGGAGCACTTTTGATAGATACTGACCACTGCAGACCGGGAACACCCCACAAGAGCTGCAGTTTTGGAGATGCTCTGACCCAGTCGTCTAGCCATCACAATTTGGCCCTTGTCAAACTCGCTCAAATCCTTACGCTTGCTCATTTTTCCTGCTTCTAACACATCAACTTTGAGGACAAAATGTTCACTTGCTGCCTAATATATCCCACCCACTAACAGGTGCCGTGATGAAGAGATAATCAGTGTTATTCACTTCACCTTTCACCTGTCATAATGTTATGCCTGATCGATGTGTGTATATATGTATATGTGTGTGTGTTTTATTTGAGTAAAGAAAACGCTATACTTATTCAAACAAGTTCTTTATTCACAGATAAGGTATATATGATATTTTGTTTTATTTTATATTTTGTTTTATATTATTATTTGTAATTTATTTCTATATTTTATCATTGTCATCATTGTCACCGTGAGATCAGGTTCTGCAGGTTGAAACGGCCTCCAGATATAAATCACATGACCGTACAGAAGGACAGTTGGTTATTGGTTATTTATCAGTGTTCGGTTGGTAATAATAAACCAGGTTTCGTTTCTTTTTGTCATAAATCCTGTTTGACCTGATGCTGGGATTATTGTATATTGCACCACCTTTACGAGGAATTGTGTGGGACAGGGGTGTATTAGACAGCAGACGGAAAGTCGGATTGAATCGGTATGTGTTTTGTAACCATGAGCCCTTCACCTCTTAACTTTACTGAGCGATATTTAAAACAACCCCACCCAGACACACACACACACACACACACACACACACACACACACACACACACACACACACACACACACACACACACACACACACACACACACACACACACACACACACCCTACTGGAGGAGAAGGTTTACTGCCCCACCCGCACACACCCTGTTCCCAGCATGCCTTTCACCCACATGCCACAGGACACGGTCACACAGAACTTTGTACACATGTTTTCATTTGTTGGACAAATGATATAACACAAGCTTCAGTGTGTGTGTGTGTGACTAACCCTGAAATCTCAGAAACTATAAGGTTACAATGTCATATTACTCACAAAATCAAGTAGAGAAAATGAAGCCTATTTTTATGACCATCATAATTTAGTGCAATTAAAGAGCAGTTTAGCAGGACGAATCGAGGGCTTGTTCTCACTTTCATGTTGTTGCAAATCGGCTTAACAATGAAGTGCATTACAGATCATCTGTGTGTGTGTGTGTGTGTGTGTGTGTGTGTGTGTGTGTGTGTGTTTTAATGGTCAGTTTCTGAGTCGCTTCAGGAGTGTGACCATCTCTGTCCTGGAAACTCTTTGAGCTGCGGTTAAAATAAAAAAGGTCTTTCGAAGTTGTAAAAAGTAAAGATTATTGAGTGTTTTACTGTTTTTCTCCTTCAAAATTCAGTGTTACTTGTTATTTCTGTCTTTAACTGTGAGATTCACTAGCAGTTTCTGAGTGAAAATAGTTTCTACACCAAATTATTATCAGTGTTGAGTTTCATTCACAGTTTTAAAGTTAGTCTGTTGTTATTCTAATGAGCTGGTCTATGGAATGTCCTCATTTACCTATTGTGATAAGTGTGTGTGTGTGTGTGTGTGTGGAAAGAGCTAATCAAATGACAATTAATCAGAAACATCTAAAAGCTTTTTGCATTGTCTCTCTCTCTCTCTCTCCTCTCTCTCTCTCTCTCTCTCTCTCTCTCTCTCTCGCACGCACGCACGCACGCACGCACACTCTCTCTCGCTCTCACTCACACTCACCCACTGACACTCATTCCCACACACAAATAATCGCACGCACACACTCTCACACTCTCTCACTCTAACACACAAACTCACTCACACTCTCTCTCTCACACACACACACACACACTCTCTCACTCACTCACTCACTCACTCACTCTAACACACACAAACTCACACACACTCTCTCACTCACTCACTCACTCACACACACACACACTCTAACACACACACACTCTCTCTCACACACACACACACACACACACACACACACACACTCTCTCACTCACACTCTAACACACACACTCACACTCACTCACACACTCACACTCTCACTCTAACACACACAAACTCACACTCTCTCACACACACAAACTCACACTCTCTCTCACACACACACACACACACTCTCTCACTCACACACTCTCTCACTCACTCTCTCACTCACACACACACACACACTCACTCACACTCACACTCACACACACACACACTCACTCTCTCACTCACTCTCACTCTAACACACACAAACTCTCACACTCTCACACACACACTCACTCACTCTCTCTAACACACTCTCACTCACTCACACTCACTCACTCACTCGCGCGCACGCACACACACACTCTCACTCACCCACTGACACTCACTCCCACACAAATAATCACGCACACACACTCACACAGATACTCACACACAAACACAAACTCACACACACACTCTCTCTCTCACACACACACACACACACTCTCACTCACACTCACCCACTGACACTCACTCCCACACAAATAATCACGCACACACTCACAGACAGACACTCACTCACTCTCTCTCTCACACACAAATAATCGCGCTCACACACACACACAGACACTCACGCACTCACACTCATACACAGACACTCACGCACTCTCACACACACACACACACACACACTCTCACACACACACAATCGCACACTCTCTCTCACACACACACACACACAAACTCACTCACACTCTCTCTCTCTCTCTCTCTCTCTCTCTCACACACACACACACACACACACACACACACACACACACACACACACACACACTCCTGTTGTGTGATCAGTCAAGCAGAGAGACACACACACACACACACACACACACACACACACACACACACAGCAACCAACCCAAACACAGTTGCCATCCAGAAACACTGAAGTTTATCCCGTGTTTAACTCCTCGTGAGCGTCGGTTCATCTGCACGTGTGAGTAGATCAGGGTCAGTTTTACTGAGTCATGTTTCTTCCGAATGTGCTGTAATATCTCACGCTTCGCTCTGCATGTTCTCATGGTTCTCCTCAGTGTTTTTTGCTCACTTTAGTGTCCGCTGTGAGTTATGTCTGAAATCTGCTGGATTACTGTGGATTTCATTTCTATACAAGAATTGTTTATCGTAACGCTCTCAGTTCTCATAGACATGACCGATGATGTCACCGCCGTTTCCCACAGTGCACTGGGATCGGTCGTGGCGTGTCTCTGTCTGTACTGAGACTAAATGTGGTTGTTTTGCATTTAATCCAGTTTAATTCTAGAGTAATAATGAGTCAAGAGAGAGGTATAAATAATCATGATGTCACGCCTGGGTCATTTACAGTCACACTGTGTACAGTAATTAAGTCTCTTCTGCTCACCAAGGCGGCGTTTATTTGATCAAAAATATAGTAAAACAGTGAAATATTAATACAATTTAAAATAACTATTCAGAATCCTCATATGAGAATGATTTGTGAAGGATCATGTGATACTGAAGACTGGAGTAATGATGATAAATTCAGCTTTGATCACAGGAATAAATTACACTTTACTATATATTCACATAGAGAACAGCTGATTTACACTGGAGTAATATTTCACTGTTTTACTGTATTTTTCATCAAATAAATGCAGCCTTGATGAGCAGAAGAGATTTATTTAAAAAACATTACATTGTTTTGACTGGTACTAGTGTATGATATCAATGAATATTAAATATCAGATGTTGAATATCATTCACTGTTGCATGCTTGCAGAAATGTCGCATACAATGAATACTATATACTACAGAAATAGTAGTATGGTATGTTAAAAAGTAATATCATAAAAGTTTTCTCTCACAAAAGTTTTTCCTGATGATGCTTTTTAGGTGTTTGTGGCAAATGCCGAATTCAAAGTCATTTGCACACTGAAATGATTAACGTGCAGCAAGACTTTCTCAAACTGCATGCATTAATGATTTAACACATGCAAACACGTGTGTGTGTGTCATGCAGACGGTCAGAGGATGAAATAAATGCATGTTGTGTTAAAGAGATTCTGCTTTTTCCATCTTGCTGCTGTTTTGAGCATGAAAAAGCTCTGCAAAGTTGCAGTTATTCTCTATAAGTGTCACTAGTTGGGTTTCCATCCAAACGTGAAGCGAATCTTTTTAAAGTTCCAAAAAAAAAGCACAGAAAAACATTCCCTCCATTTTCCTCTATTCCCTTCCTATTCTAGCTTATGCTACTCTAAGCAATGTCCAAAACGTAGTATTTCGGGCACTTTTTGTGATTCTTCGCCTCTTCATGACTGATCGCTTCCTGTATTCCTCAGTTGTAAGTCGCTTTGGATAAAAGCATCTGATAAATTAATAAATGTAAAAGTAAAAAAAAAAAAAAATGCGAATTAGGTGTTTCCGGTGGTGGTATTGGTAACCTAGTAACCAACAGTAAATAAAACACCATCAGCGGAAACAGTAGCGCGATGTATCGTTCGAACGAGTCGGCTCCTTTAAGTGAACGGTGAGAGTCGGTTCCCGTCTGAGAGCCGTTTTCCCTTTTTGTATATTAATACAAGACAGAATAATATGATTATCCTTAAGCTACACTGCTCACACGTCAAGTAGTCACTAACTGAATGTTATTTTAATGTGTATGTGCGTGCGATGACATCACCTGCGCCGCTCTCGATTCGTCGCGCGCATACAGTAGGTCAGGCCCGGTTCTACGGGGGTGCTAAGCACCCTCAAACAAGTACACCTCAGTTGATACTTTAATATATTGGCGAAACAGATTTGGCAAACGCTCCAGTGTTTGCGCTCTGGACTCGGAGAACGTCAAAGGTAATTACAACGTGTTTTTGCAGCGGTGAGTAATGTAGCCAATCACAGACGTTGGTGATCTTTTGAACGGAATGGCCAATCAGAGGTGTTAATTTAGTCAGACACACGTACGTCCATTTTGTCACGTTGCACAAAGTCGACAGACAAGACAGAGCAGGTTACTTTTTTGATATGAAACGAAGTCTCAGCTTTCAAATTCTATCAATTTTATTACAAAATTCAAACAAATTTTGTTTTGGCGCTCTTAAATGTGACGTGACAGATCAAGCGCCACATGAACCGATAATCTCTTTACTAGTTAATAGTGTAAACAGGTAATAGTAAATAGTAAAGTAATAGTAAACATTAGAAGGAATGTTGAAAGATACAGCACAACTTACCCTAATGTAGCCTATCATGTCTCATGTAATCGCTTAATCAGCGTTTCAACCGCGTAAAGAGGGCCGCAATACAGCATAATCAGTAGCCGCGTTTCCACTGTCGGGCCAAAAGCGGGCGTGCTAGTGCGTGCCAGGACCAGTCGCGTTTCCACTGTCACTTCCGGGGCTTGATCGGGCGAGCCTCGACGGGGCTTCCTTGAGGCCAGCGGCCAGGGTTTTTTGACCCGCCGAATACTTTGGTCCAAAGCGGGCCAGCTCGGGCTTGAGTGGTTATGAACAAAGGCAGAGTTTATCCGAGTCTGGAGACGGCAGCGCCGGCGCCGCGGGTGATTTCATACCCCAGATCATCAGTATTAAAGTCATTTTAAAACCACTTTAGCTCAAAGCTCACTTTCAGACAGCAGCAAGTGTTTGAAATAACTTCTGTTTGTGATCCGATGTGGATTCTGATCACTATAAGGCAGAAATAGTGATGCAAAAGACTATTTTCGCTAACCATTACCATAGTAAACATGGTAAATACGCCTGCTTTAAGAAATCAGACAAATCATATAGGCTATCACAATCATGTATTTATTTTAAATGTCAGTAGGTCTCGTCTCTTTATACCAGACTGTCTGATATCCCTATTTAGCGCCGTATACTATGTCATAAAATAAAGCAACTCCGGTGTTTCTCTGACTGAAAATATAATTATTGGGACTGTCACTGGAGAGAGTGCTAAAGTGCTCAGGTCGTATTTTGTTGGAAAATTTTTAGAAATTATCATTCTTTCTAAATGTTATGTAAACATGCTGTCCTGTGACTACAAATAAACAGAAACAGACACGACTGAATACGTACCCGTCACCTTTCTTCAGTGAATTAACGGTACATACCACTTTATTGCTGTGTGACTAATGTGCAATCTCGACACAAATTAATTCATTATGATCAATGTATCAATTATTATTGTAAAACTGTGTTAAACTTGTGTGAAGTTGCTCCAGAGAGGCGTGTTACGGGCGGGTTGTAGTGCAGCGCTGCGGAGCTTCTGGCCGGAAGGTGGAAACACAGTGTGGTTTTGGGTTCGGTGCTACAGGTCCCAGGCTATTAGCCCAGCCCAGCCCAGCCCAGCCCAGCCCAGCCCGGCCCGGTGGAGCTGTTGCTTAGCCTACATCTGGATTTTACTAGAGCACCGTCAGTAATCTGATTCTGGAACCGGGCCTGCAGTAGATACACATTAACATAACGTTCAGTCACTGCGGGTGGCGAAAAGATCATCCTTAATATCAGAAAACAAGAAGAGTAACACACACAAACTGAGCTGAGACAAATGATCCGGTTTGGTTCTCTAAAAAGAGCCGGAATTCCAGTCACGAGGAAACAGCCGATCAGTCACGTGGGTTTAATGTTCGCTACGTCAGAATTTATTCGGCAAATGCGTTTACATCTCCCATTATTCGCATTAACTCTTTCAAAAACCACCTCAAGCGAGCATGTAAACTTTTTTTGCGAATTAAGGGATTTTTTTTCCCCCGAACTTTGGCGTTACCATCACTTGTTTCGTATGCGACACTTCAAAATGCGCATAAAAACAGGGTGATGGAAACATAGCTACTGTTTCTGAACTCCCTGAAACGCCTCCATTGTAGTCTCGAGAACACGTCACAATATTCCTCATTTAAATAATTCATACACAGAACAAAGGGGCGGGGCCTGGTTGAGTTAGTTAGTCGTGTGTTGAGACTGGCGGTTATGGTAAGGGGCGGGATATTTCCCAAACACGCTGGAAGCGCTTGACCAATCACAACACACTGCTCCAGCCGACCAATCAGAGCACAGTGTGCTTTTCAGAAGGAGGGGCTTCATAGAGACAGGAACTAAACAGAGCGTTACTGACAGACTGGGAAGAGAGGAGCCGCAACAATGGAGAATATGAGGAAATAATCAACATTCAAGCAGGAAAACCTGCTCTAGTAGAGCACAAACACACAATCAAGAGTTTGAACAAGGCCGTAATGTGTCTTCTTTAAAATCGAGGCAGGAGACACACACACGTGAGATGTGTTGTGATTGTATGAGCAGATCAGACGGATTGAAGTCTTCTGTCTGTGTTTTTCTCCCATCTGGGACTGAAACTCTCCCAACAGCTCTGAGGTCCAGCTCCGCCTGAGTCCATTAGTCGTGTGAGTGTGTATTATAGTGATGCTAAATCATCTTTTATATGATTGTGTGTGTGTGTTTGTCAACAGAGTTTTGCTGAAGAGGACAGAGAGACTTTGAGAAACTGAAGAGTAACAGCAGAATAACACCACGTGAGTCTTTCATTAATACGCCTTATACAAATATTATGCATGACAGATCACTTATGTATTTTCCATTAAATATGAATGTTTATTTAAATATGTACATCAGTTTCATTACTATTGGAATGTGCATGAAGTAATAACCTTTTTAGAGTTATGCAATGCTATGTTTGTTACACAAACACACACACACACGCAGAGCTGCATTACACAACTAATTAGATGTAATTAGCATAATTTGCAGAGACGAATATTAAATATTACATTGTGTGTGTGTGTCCAGTAGTTTAAGTGGCAAATCAGACTGATCCCAGCATGCTTTGCTGCAGTGCAACCAGACATCATGAGAGTGTTTGTGAGTGTGTGTGAGAGTGAGAGAGTGTGTGTGAGAGTGAGAGAGTGTGTGTGTGAGAGTGAGGAGAGTGTGTGTGTGAGAGTCAGAGAGTGTGTGTGTGAGAGTGAGAGAGTGTGTGTGTGAGAGTGAGAGAGTGTGTGTGTGTGAGAGTGAGAGAGTGTGTGTGTGTGAGAGAGTGTGTGTGTGTGAGAGAGAGAGTGTGTGTGTGTGAGAGAGAGTGTGTGTGTGTGAGAGAGAGTGTGTGTGTGTGAGAGAGAGTGTGTGTGTGTGAGAGAGAGTGTGTGTGTGTGAGAGAGAGTACGTGTGTGTGTGAGAGAGAGTACGTGTGTGTGTGAGAGAGAGTACGTGTGTGTGTGAGAGAGAGTACGTGTGTGTGTGAGAGAGAGTACGGTGTGTGTGAGAGAGAGTACGTGTGTGTGTGAGAGAGTACGTGTGTGTGTGTGAGAGAGAACGTGTGTGTGTGTGAGAGAGAACGTGTGTGTGTGTGAGAGAGAACGTGTGTGTGTGTGAGAGAGAACGTGTGTGTGTGTGTGAGAGAGTGTGTGAGAGAGTGTGTGCGTGAGAGAGTGTGTGCGTGAGAGAGTGTGTGCGTGAGAGAGTGTGCGTGAGAGAGTGTGCGTGAGAGAGTGTGCGTGAGAGAGTGTGCGTGAGAGAGTGCGCGAGAGAGTGCGCGAGAGAG
>CM077183.1:2093805-2096305 GCA_039654105.1 Coreius guichenoti
CAGAATCCTTTATGATGAGATCTGGCCTTTATTTGAGGATTTAAGTGCTTTAATCTGAACTGAAACATGTTTCTGTACCTTCAATCCTTTGCATTGTTTTATTTAAATAGCAACTAAACCATAAAATCAGCAACAATAAATAAAGCAGTGCATGTTAAGCCGTCAAGTTCTGTTTTCCTTGATGCTTCTGACAGCTGCTCATATCAATAAATCATTCATGTTTTCATAATTAATGGAATGGAGTTGGTCTGGTTTTGCGGCCTTTATTCCTGCCATATTAATCTTTTGTTCTTCTGTTTTCCTGAAGTTTGTCTGTTCCCTCAGTCTCTGGTTATATCTGTCCTGTTTGTCTTTTGTCCCTGGAAAGAAACGATCGGCAGATCTCGCCTCATAAATTAACAGGGATGTGATTGGAAAGGACCGATCCGTTCGCACCTGTTTCTCACGTCTCATTATCCGGCCTCATCTGTCGCTCACACAGCGTTTGATTGGTCGAGAGAAACTCAGCGTGACATCATGACTGTTGGTTTGATTTCACACTAGTAGTGCTGTTAGTTAAGTCAATCATCACTAGTACTAGTGCTTATAGTGCTGTGATGGAAACCTCTAGTGTTAACCCTAAAACTACGCAGAACACCCTAGCAACTGCATAGCAACGACCTAAAACACTCAGAACACCCTAGCAACTGCATAACAACAGCCTAAACCACTCAGAACACACTAGCAACAGAGTTAAACACTCACAACATCTTTGCAACTGCAAAGCAACAACCTGAAACACTCAGAACACCCTAGCAACTCCATAGCAACAGCCCTAGACACTCAAAACACCTTTGCAACTCCATAGCAACAACCCTAGACACTCAAAACACCTTTGCAACTGCATAGCAACAGCCTAAACCACTCAGAACACACTAGCAACTCCATAGCAACAGCCCTAGACACTCAAAACACCTTTGCAACTGCATAGCAACAACCTAAAACACTCAGAACACCCTAGCCTAGCAACTGCACAGCAACAGCCTAAACCACTCAGAACACCTTTGCAACTGCATAGCAACAACGTAAAACACTCAGAACACCCTAGCAACTGCACAGCAACAGCCTAAAACACTCAGAACACCCTAGCAACTGCACAGCAACAGCCTAAAACACTCAGAACACCATAGCAACTCCATAGCAACAGCCCTAGACACTCAAAACACCTTTGCAACTGCATAGCAACAGCCTAAAACACTCAGAACACCCTAGCAACTGCACAGCAACAGCCTAAACCACTCAGAACACACTAACAACTCCATAGCAACAGCCCTAGACACTCAAAACACCTTTGCAACTGCATAGCAACAACCTAAAACACTCACGACACCCTAGCAACTGCACAGCAACAGCCTAAACCACTCAAAACGCCTTTGCAACTGCATAGCAACAGCCCTAGACACTCAAAACACCTTTGCAACTGCATAGCAACAGCCTAAAACACTCAGAACACCCTAGCAACTGCATAGCAACAGCCTAAAACACTCAGAACACCCTAATAAGGGAGATTGAAATGTTCCCAGGATTCCTTACGAGGGCAAAACCAAGTTGTGGTGTGTGTGTGTGTGTGTGTGTGTGTGTGTGTCTCGACCTTCTGCCGCTCCCTGTGGTGTGTGTCTCTTGGCTCTGGATGAGTCTTTTGGCTTTCTGAGAGTTTTATTTGCTGAGGTCTGACCTCTCGTCCCATGTCTCTGGGCGCTGGGTTTCCTTCAGACGACTTTCTCTGGAGTCATCCAGGAGAAAACAAACACGGATTCAACACATTCAGATCCTTCAAATATGGAATTCGAGATGGATTATACAATATTGACATTATAACATGACCTTACTATTTTTTTAAAATATATTAATAAGACTCTTCAGTTCACCTCGTACCTAAAAGCACCAGTTGTTTGTGGTAAAATCACTGTGGTTTATAGTTTTATTGAACGTCTGCTTTTCCCAGGTGTCTGAATTCTCATTTTCCATGTGAACGTTGCATCTAAGCGTGTCCGTTTGAGGGCTGACGGCTGATTGTGATGTTTAGTGTGTGTTTGTGTTGTGATGTGTGTAGTGTGTGTTTGCGAGCCGACAGCTGGCGGTTCGGGCTGCGGGAGCCCGGTGGGGTCGCACGGACCTCATTTCCAAACCCACTGTAAACAGAAGGTTAAAGAGGGTTCAGAGGCGGCTGCTCGCGCTGCATTAACACATGCTCGTCTGCCTCCAAACACTGCCTCTGTTACATCACCATCATGTGCCAGAAGTCATGGAAAACTGACATCTACAGCCTTTATTTAAAGATTTTGTAAGCGTAGTTGTGCTTGGAGTTGATTGTTCTATTTGTGACAATAACGCAATGAATGTGACAAATTGTGCGACATATTTTTTGTCCAGGCTGTCATTAGAAGAAATGATGAACACATGCAAAAACAAGAGAGTTGTTAATAACTGATTATGATCTAGTCTTTTTCCTGTGAGCTTC
>CM077183.1:2106305-2108805 GCA_039654105.1 Coreius guichenoti
AGTATATTATCTATAATCTCAGTGATACTAAAATAACGAATGCACGAGTTACTTTTGCGGTACATAACTCTTCCAGCTTGCCTTGCATGTGTTTTAATAAATTAATAATAAAAATAATAATAATTTAATACTTTGCAATAAATAAAATAAGATATAATTCTTAAAGTATTTTTTTTTTTATTAAAAATTGTTTAAAAAATATAAAATTAACAATTAAACATTTTTTTTGCTGTGTGATGTTTGCCCTGCCAGCATTATTTGAATGTAGCATGTTGATTATAAAAGGGGCAATTTTGTTATTTTTTTTAAACTACTTTTCTTCTATAAGAAATTATTAATTTTAATATTACCATTATATATGTATTATGGTGTCCATTCAAAAGTGACCTGATACTGATTCTGACAGTAATATCATATACAGTAATATACAAACCCGATTCAAAAAAAGTTGGGACACTGTACAAATTGTGAATAAAAACAGAATGCAATGATGTGGAAGTTTCAAATTTCAATATTTTATTCAGAATACAACATAGATGACATATCAAATGTTTAAACTGAGAAAATGTATCATTTTAAGGGAAAAATAAGTTGATTTTAAATTTCATGGCATCAACACATCTCAAAATAGTTGGGACAAGGCCATGTTTACCACTGTGTGGCATCCCCTCTTCTTTTTATAACAGTCTGCAAACGTCTGGGGACTGAGGAGACAAGTTGCTCAAGTTTAGGAATAGGAATGTTGTCCCATTCTTGTCTAATACAGGCTTCTAGTTGCTCAACTGTCTTAGGTCTTCTTTGTCGCATCTTCCTCTTTATGATGCGCCAAATGTTTTCTATGGGTGAAAGATCTGGACTGCAGGCTGGCCGTTTCAGTACCCGGATCCTTCTTCTACGCAGCCATGATGTTGTAATTGATGCAGTATGTGGTCTGGCATTGTCATGTTGGAAAATGCAAGGTCTTCCCTGAAAGAGACGACGTCTGGATGGGAGCATATGTTGTTCTAGAACTTGGATATACCTTTCAGCATTGATGGTGCCTTTCCAGATGTGTAAGCTGCCCATGCCACACGCACTCATGCAACCCCATACCATCAGAGATGCAGGCTTCTGAACTGAGCGCTGATGACAACTTGAGCTGTCCTTGTCCTCTTTAGTCCGGATGACATGGCGTCCCAGTTTTCCAAAAAGAACTTCAAATTTTGATTCGTCTGACCACAGAACAGTTTTCCACTTTGCCACAGTCCATTTTAAATGAGCCTTGGCCCAGAGAAAACGCCTGTGCTTCTGGATCATGTTTAGATATGGCTTCTTTTTTGACCTATAGAGTTTTAGCCGGCAACAGCGAATGGCACGGTGGATTGTGTTCACCGACAATGTTTTCTGGAAGTATTCCTGAGCCCATGTTGTGATTTCCATTACAGTAGCATTCCTGTATGTGATGCAGTGCCGTCTAAGGGCCCGAAGATCACGGGCATCCAGTATGGTTTTCCGGCCTTGACCCTTACGCACAAAGATTGTTCCAGATTCTCTGAATCTTTGGATGATATTATGCACTGTAGATGATGATAACTTCAAACTCTTTGCAATTTTTCTCTGAGAAACTCCTTTCTGATATTGCTCCACTATTTTTCGCCGCAGCATTGGGGGAATTGGTGATCCTCTGCCCATCTTGACTTCTGAGAGACACTGCCACTCTGAGAGGCTCTTTTTATACCCAATCATGTTGCCAATTGACCTAATAAGTTGCAAATTGGTCCTCCAGCTGTTCCTTATATGTACATTTAACTTTTCCGGCCTCTTATTGCTACCTGTCCCAACTTTTTTGGAATGTGTAGCTCTCATGAAATCCAAAATGAGCCAATATTTGGCATGACATTTCAAAATGTCTCACTTTCAACATTTGATATGTTATCTATATTCTATTGTGAATAAAATATAAATTTATGAGATTTGTAAATTATTGCATTCCTTTTTTGGAATCGGGTTTGTATACAGTAATGTCGTATACAGTAATATATACAGTAATATATACAGTAATATATGCAGTAGTGTCGTATACAGTAATATATGCAGTAATGGCGTATACAGTAATATATGCAGTAGTGTCGTATACAGTAATATATGCAGTAGTGTCGTATACAGTAATATATGCAGTAGTGTCGTATACAGTAATATATGCAGTAGTGGCGTATACAGTAATATATGCAGTAGTGGCGTATACAGTAATATATGCAGTAGTGGCGTATACAGTGATGTCATATACTATACAGTAATGTATACAGTAATATATACAATGTCATACAGTAGTCATATACAGTAATATATGCAGTAATGTCATATACAGTAATATATACAATGTCATATACAGTAGTCATATACAGTAGTCATATACAGTAATATATACAATGTCATATACAGTAGTCATATACAGTAGTCATATACAGTAGTCATATACAGTAATATATACAATGTCATATACAGTAATATATACAATGTC
>CM077183.1:2113805-2136305 GCA_039654105.1 Coreius guichenoti
GTGCAGTCAAAGAGAGATAATATTACTGAATATTAAGTGACTTTTTGTGAAAAACTGTAAAGATCATCAAACGGCCTATTTGCATAAGCGATGCATCAAAATAATTTTTTACAGAAACACTGAAACTACCAAAGTTTTCAATTAGCTGAAAACCAAAAATAAAGTTTATTTAATAATCAGCGCTCAAATAAAAACAGATATAAAATATATAAAGCAGTTTTTATATCAACTTTTTCATGATATATAAATTAATTGTTGAAATACAAACATTTAAATGGTGGCTGTCATAATAACTTGTTTCCATAATTGATTTATTCAAATATGCATTAAATAATGAAGACGACCGGTTTAGAAATAAATAAGAATAAAGAAATAAATGTATTAATAAATATTTGTTAATATTTTATTTAATTACTTTAAAATAAATAATTACATATTCATTATATTTTTAATTAAATGTAATATAGTGCATATATTTATTGAAATGCTTCTCTCTAGAGTTAGTTTTCTAGCTAACTATCAAATTGATGGTCATGGAATGGCTTTTCTGAGGTAAAAGTAACGTCACGTGACGTTCTCAAGCTGTCATATTGACTGATATTGAGTCATTTCATGTAACGTGTTCTGGTGTCTGTTCACACTGCTCAACACAAAACTGTGTGTGTTTCAGGAGAACATCATTGATCTGGAGGCCGATCTGGAGGAGCTGCACGAGAACGAGCAGCGATCGGCGTCCAAACACAAGAGAGCTCTGGATCAGGTCTGAAAAACACCAAAACTTGTCTTGCTAAACATTCTGAGTTGCATCAAAGTCCCTTCTGAGGAAGAACATCATCTGCTTGTGACTAAAACTGTTTGCACTGCAAAAAATGAACCGAATGGTGTGTGTCTCTCACAGGCTGAACAACTGCAGATGAAGCTCATCCAGGAGAAAGATCTCAACGAGCAGCTGGAGTGTGAGAAGGCCATCCTGGAGAGACAGGTGTGTGTGTCTGTGATCATAACAATGTCTGTAATAATGAAAGATGACGATGATGCTGATGCTGCTGATGTCTGCAGCTGCGAGATCTGCGCAGTGAGATGGAGGAACTTCAGAATAACAGAGTCGAGGTCGATTCTGTCACTAGAGCTGAGCTCAAAGCCAAAGAGCTGGAGAACACACTGCGTGCGGAAGAGAGGTCAGATACACACACACACTCGCACACTAAAATTGTTTTTTTTTCCCCTTTTATTCTAAATGCAAATGCATCTATATTTGTTAAGAAACTGCCTATTTGCATATGCATTGTTACAGTATTTATTAATTAGGGGTGGAACGGTTCAAATTACCCGCGGTGCAGTTTTAGGGTCATGTTTCGGTACGGTTCGGTATGTGCTATGTTCAGGGAAATTAGGACATTTGTCAAATAAAAATAATCACAAGCAACAGCACAAATACATACAATAGAGCAAAGATGCATATAAAATAAACAGTGCTTTTCAGGTACAGAAATTGAATAAATATAAAATAATAACATTGCATAGTGTAATCTTCACTGTATAAATTAAAAAATGATTAATTTATACAGTGAAGATTACAATATGCATTGAAGTTACAAAAGTTATTCAGTCAGTAGCAGTGAGTGATTTCTGTGTCATTTGTGGTTTGATTAACATTAAAAACACAGACAGCAGGAAACGGCTTCTGTCCCTTTAAGAGAGAATACACAGATCCAGTACACACTGTTTACGTTTTACTTCAGACATAACCGGCTATGTTTGCTAGGATTACTCACCAAGACGGGCATGTTGACAAATTTTGTGTGTGAATTTGTCCGTTCAAGTGCAAGACTTGAAAGAGAACTCAATATTTGCAGCTATCTGCGGCGCTTCAGATGAGTACACACACACACACACAAATCTTCTCTCAGCGTGCGCGAGTTCTCTTTCGCGTCTTGCTCTTGAATGTTTAAATTGGCAAGGCTTAAATGAGTTTAAACACAACATGTGTGTGTTCAGGTCTCACCTGCGCTCGGTGATGACGGTGTAAATGACTGGTCATGTTCGAGCATACACACTCGCATACAAGAGTGACTGTTGTCCACGATTTCTGATCATCGCTGTTGTATTAGGAAGCCAGAATGTGTATCCATCGACGGAAACATACATTAGCCGAACTCTGTCCGTCTGTTTTACACGTTATTTTCAAGAAATCATATTATAGATGCATCATCAGATCTGAGATGAACCGCGGTGCGAGTGTGTGCCGAACCGTGGGTGGAGAACCGTTACACCCCTATTATTAATACAATTGTTCAGTGTTAGCTCATATCAGTTCAGGTCCATTAAATAATATTTAAAGTAGTACTTTGTAGTTTCCTAATAATTTGGCTTTTGGAGAAAATTTGAATGTATAGAAGCTTTTAGGGGTTCCATCATGGGATAATTTTATGGATTTAATTAATTTTTCAAATTTTAATTAAATGTTATGAATTAAACAGCGCATAAACATACTTTATCACTAGAAAGAATTTAAATAAATCCTGTTAAACATGAAAGTATTCTGCAATCATTTAAGCCTTTTTGGCATTAGAGTTCTGGACTCATTTCTGGGGTTCTATATAGAACTTAAAGCGTTCTTTAAACCTGTGTCAGAACGACACGCTCAAGCCTCTAAAGCCTGTCCTTCTGCTCCTCAGGAATAAAGTGGTCATGAGCAACACCATCAGCAAACTGGAGAGGAAGATCCACGAGCTGACGGAGCAGATGGAGGAGGAGCACAGGATCTCCACAGAGCAGAGAGAGCTGGTACAACACACACACACAACGCCAGCAGAGGGAGACACAGCACTGAACAACAGCACACACACAGACACACTCAATCGCACATCACTCACACACACAATCCTTTATTAAAGTCATAATATTTGTTTTAGTAAATGGTCTCA
Source organism: Coreius guichenoti (assembly GCA_039654105.1). Lineage (NCBI taxonomy): Eukaryota > Metazoa > Chordata > Actinopteri > Cypriniformes > Gobionidae > Coreius > Coreius guichenoti. The sequence continues at coordinate 2,116,733 of CM077183.1, forward strand.
GACTATTATACCCATATTTTTTGTGTTTGCTGATGCAAGTGTTATTCTCATAGTTAGCGTTAGTGATCTGAACAAGTGCTCAGACTTCTCCTGGTGGATAAGATGTGAAAAGGAGTGTTTTTGTACCTTGTCTCCTCTGTGTGTGTAAGGACAGCGTCTGAAGTTTGTGTTTTTTTTTTTTTAGATGACTCAGCGCATCCGTGTGTTGAAGAGGCAGCTGAACGAGGCCGAGGAAGAGGCGAGTCGACGTGACGTTCAATACCGACACACACAGAGAGAACTGATGGAGGAGCGAGAAGCTAACAGCCGCCTGCAGAGACAACTGCTGGACCAACAGCTGACCAACAAGTACGTTCACACACACAAAACAGGATGTGTGTTAATATATACACCATATTAAAGGGACAGTTCACCTAAAAATGAAAATTCTGTCATCATTTACTCTGCCTCGTTTCTTTGTTCTGCAGAACACTAAAGAAGAGATTTTGAAGAATGTTGGTCACCAAACAGTTTCTGGTCCCCATTGACTTCCATAGTCAAGTCATAGGAAGTCAATGGGGACCATCAATTAAATGTCAGTTTTCATTTTTGGGTGAACTATAATGCATATTAATACCAAATACATGTATTAAATAATAAATGCATATGTGTAATTTAATAGATATGTGTGTGTATTATAATAAATATTTGTGTCAGTATAGACACCATATTAATGTGTGTATATTATTTAATAGGTGACACACATTTTGTTAATTTATATCTATATGGAATATGTAGTAATTTATTATACATAAAAATTTGTTTTATTAAATGCAATTTATTATGGTGCATTTATTAACATGTATTTATGTATTATATAAAAAAATGCATAAATACATTTGTGTTAATATACACAATATAAAATACATTCATTAAATATAACTAAAAAATTATTAATTATGGTATATTTATTAATACAAATATTTACAATTCCATTTATTAAATGTGATGTCATTTTTGTTACATATTAGAGACTGTATTTTGCATGAAGGCCTTGCTAGAAACTAAAGTCCTTAATATCAAACATGTTCTAGGTTAATATTCTCCTAATATTGGTTTTCATTTGTGTCCTGCAGGAGGAAAGAGTCGAGACAAACTCTAGAAAGCCTGAAAATCAACTTCAACGATGATGAAGACGAGCAGACCGTGTCCAAACCCACAGAGAAGCAGATCTCACAGGTCTGAGCCGACCTCACAAACACAGCCCAAACCCAGAACTATATCAAAAACTGCCAAACCCAAATCAATCTGGATCTGCCGTCAGTCTCAGTTCATACAAACTGTTTCCCCTTCGTCCTCTGAACTGAGACGAGACGTCCACAAAAACCACTTCAGAGAGAGACCAGATCCAGAGACACTCCATATGAACTGAACAATAATGTTGTGCTCTTTCCTGTGGACTATTATTATATCTAGTGCTGCTGCAGACAGAGATTTCTGACAGGAAAATCTGCTTTACAGTAAAGGACGTCACTGGTTTGTGTCACTTACAGTAAGCTATCGGTTCATTGGTTAATGTTCTCTATCAAGCTATCCGTTCTGTTATTATTTTCCTAAATGAATTCAATCAGCTTGTTTACATGTATGTATTAGCATAAACTAGATAGAAGTGAATATTGATAATGAAGTGTAGTTATTCATGCCATCCTGTTTAGATATGTTTGGGGACTTTAGTGAACTTGCATGCATTCAGAGATCAGAGCAGGAGACTGTACGAACCTGAGCTGATGTTCCTTCTGCTGACGTTATTAACAGTTACGGGAATCGTGTTTAAGTGTTAATGAGAATATAACATGTTGAATGGGATCGTCTGTCTGGATTCTTCACACGGGCACACAGTGCCACTTAATACACCGCAGGGGTGCTTTGTAGTACAAAATGGTAATAAATTATGCTAAATCATGATTGTTGCTTTTTTCAACTTTGTTCTGAATGTTAATAAACTAGCATTAAAATGCCACGAGGCAGACACAGTAATTAATATATAAAAAAAAAAAATTAACACCTGCAAGGCCTGAATTTTGTTTTGGGGGGGATTAAAAAAGTGAAAAAGAGCGTCTTATGTGTTGTATGTCATGTCTTAAGTCAACGTACACATTCATAAATCTGGGATTATGTTAAACGTGGAGTTGTGTTCTGTATGTTAAATACGCTTGTTTATATATTCATATGTGCACAAATCCTATAACTGCGCTTTGTATCCGCTTTCAGCTGCTCTGTCCATTTCGTTCGCGGACGACATGTACCAGTTCGTTCGATTCGTTCGCGGACGACATGTACCAGTTCGTTCGATTCGTTCGCGGACGACATGTACCAGTTCGTTCGATTCGTTCGCGGACGACATGTACCAGTTCGATTCGCTCGCGGACGACATGTACCAGTTCGTTCGATTCGTTCGCGGACGACATGTACCAGTTCGTTCGATTCGTTCGCGGACGACATGTACCAGTTCGTTCGATTCGTTCGCGGACGACATGTACCAGTTCGTTCGATTCGTTCGCGGACGACATGTACCAGTTCGTTCGATTCGTTCGCGGACGACATGTACCAGTTCGTTCGATTCGTTCGCGGACGACATGTACCAGTTCGTTCGATTCGTTCGCGGACGACATGTACCAGTTCGATTCGCTCGCGGACGACATGTACCAGTTCGTTCGATTCGTTCGCGGACGACATGTACCAGTTCGTTCGATTCGTTCGCGGACGACATGTACCAGTTCGTTCGATTCGTTCGCGGACGACATGTACCAGTTCGTTCGATTCGTTTGATTCGTTTGATTCGTTCGCGGACGACATGTACCAGTTCGTTCGATTCGTTCGATTCGTTCGCGGACGACATGTACCAGTTCGTTCGATTCGTTCGATTCGTTCGCGGACGACATGTACCAGTTCGTTCGATTCGTTCGCGGACGACATGTACCAGTTCGTTCGATTCGTTCGCGGACGACATGTACCAGTTCGTTCGATTCGTTCGCGGACGACATGTACCAGTTCGATTCGCTCGCGGACGACATGTACCAGTTCGTTCGATTCGTTCGCGGACGACATGTACCAGTTCGTTCGATTCGTTCGCGGACGACATGTACCAGTTCGTTCGATTCGTTCGCGGACGACATGTACCAGTTCGTTCGATTCGTTCGCGGACGACATGTACCAGTTCGTTCGATTCGTTCGCGGACGACATGTACCAGTTCGATTCGCTCGCGGACGACATGTACCAGTTCGTTCGATTCGTTCGCGGACGACATGTACCAGTTCGTTCGATTCGTTCGCGGACGACATGTACCAGTTCGTTCGATTCGTTCGCGGACGACATGTACCAGTTCGTTCGATTCGTTCGCGGACGACATGTACCAGTTCGTTCGATTCGTTCGCGGACGACATGTACCAGTTCGTTCGATTCGTTCGCGGACGACATGTACCAGTTCGTTCGATTCGTTCGCGGACGACATGTACCAGTTCGTTCGATTCGTTCGCGGACGACATGTACCAGTTCGTTCGATTCGTTCGCGGACGACATGTACCAGTTCGTTCGATTCGTTTGATTCGTTCGCGGACGACATGTACCAGTTCGTTCGGTTCGTTCGATTCGTTCGATTCGTTCGCGGACGACATGTACCAGTTCGTTCGGTTCGTTCGATTCGTTCGATTCGTTCGCGGACGACATGTACCAGTTCGTTCGATTCGTTCGCGGACGACATGTACCAGTTCGTTCGATTCGTTCGCGGACGACATGTACCAGTTCGTTCGATTCGTTCGCGGACGACATGTACCAGTTCGTTCGATTCGTTCGCGGACGACATGTACCAGTTCGTTCGATTCGTTCGCGGACGACATGTACCAGTTCGTTCGATTCGTTCGCGGACGACATGTACCAGTTCGTTCGATTCGTTCGCGGACGACATGTACCAGTTCGTTCGATTCGTTCGCGGACGACATGTACCAGTTCGTTCGATTCGTTCGCGGACGACATGTACCAGTTCGTTCGATTCGCTCGCGGACGACATGTACCAGTTCGTTCGATTCGTTCGCGGACGACATGTACCAGTTCGTTCGATTCGTTCGCGGACGACATGTACCAGTTCGTTCATTTCGGTCTGTGATGAGCGTATTCGTTCAGTAGATCCAACCAATTACATGCCCCTTCACAGCCCGAACTGGGATGCTATTTGCTGACGTGACGCAAATGACACCTAAATAATACTATCATTTTTTGTTTTACAGTTTTTAATCTGTTTTACAGATGACCTTAGCTCAAACCAAAAAAAAAAAAAAAGTACATTCAACCATCACTTGCGTTATTACACTGTTCTCATTACAAAAATTGATTTAAATAAATTAGTAAATTTATAGTAAATTTCTTTCTTTGCTGCAAATATGCCAAACTACATGAGCCGAGCTCTATCTGTTCGCCATCATTATCGTTCAAACAACTGGTTCTTTTCATTCACGAACGAGATGTACCAGTTCGGTCATTTAGTTCACGAACAAGAAGATCTCTCGTTCAGACTCAAAAGCAACTCGGTCAGTGAAGGGGCGTATTCATTCACTACGTTCAATAAATCACATGCTCCATCACATCTCATACTCGAAGGCTATTGGCTCGAGGTTTAGTCATTCTTTGACAGGATGAAAGTCCACAGCACAGAGCTACCTGGTTCGCTGCGCATGCGCTGGAGGGATTTCAGTGAACGAGAAATATGAGTCAATGGATTATGTGAACGAGAACGATTCGTTCACAAACGTAACATCACTAGTGGCCGACACAGGACAAAGATGTCGTCGTCTGAGACAGCAGAGAGTAGCTAGCGCTCTGTAGAGAAGTTTGTCCATTTAGGGCCACTGTAGAAACATGACGGCACAAAATGGTGACTTCACTGTAAGGGGACCCGCTGTGTGTGTAGACAGAAATGACTCAAAGGCAATAAAAACATAACGGTTCATTATGTAAGGTCAACACTGAAAACAGTTATGTATATTATATTGCATTTCTGTCAATAGATCCTCATAAATACTACACACTGCACCTTTAAGACATAGCAGACTGTGTTTACGAGGATACTCACCAACACCAGAATTTTGACATAATTTGGTGTTTTTGACCGTTAAAGCGTTATAATCCGCAAAAAAGAACTCAGTTTTGTTACTCGCGAGCTGTTTGTGAGGCGGCTTATGTATGTGCGCAGAGAAAACCATCTCTCAGAGAGCGCGCGAGTACTGAATAGTTTAAAATCGCCTTGAAAGTTTAAATTGACAAGACTTAAAAAGACGTGCAAATGATAAACTTTAGTGATGATGCAACACTGGCCTGACTGTGCAAGTGACAAGCGTCAACTGTCCCGACTCCCGGAGCACGAGAGTCTGTTATCGCCGCCAGCAGCGCGCTTGACCCTTGCCTTGTGTGATGTTTAGCGCATTTTGATTAATTTACTCATACAACCTACATGCTAAAGTGAATAAATGTTTGTGGGAATTTCCAGCATTAAAGCGTGAGACCTGCAGGAATGATTAAAATTATGCGCAATACCCACGCCGAAATTCGAGCCCCGAGTCCAACTTAAGTCTTTCCCCCCCAGCTTTTTTTAAAAAAAATTTTTTTATATATATATATATATATATATATATATATATATATATATATATATATATATATATATATATATATATATATATATATATATATATATAAAGTTGCCAGCATATTTGATCATTTTCACAACTTTTATTGCCCCCAGACTATTTTGTTACGAATATCTGAACATGCGACGTCAAAAAGAACAGAGCCTCTGATTTTAAACAACAAAAATTGTTTTATTCTAGCTTCCTACATTCCGTTTTAATCAACACACGAATGTGGGCAAGTTTCAATAAAAAGCTGAGAAAATCATGTTGTCGTCAAAGACTTCGTCCGCATCGTTTTCAGAACGATGATCAAAACACAGATGGAGTTTTGATACCAGTTTGGATTTATATGCTGTTGAATGTTTGAAATTAACTTTTTTACTTGGTAGCAACTTCAAAAAGTTAGGAGCACCACAACTAAAAATTCATTTTAAATTCTTAAATTTGATCAATAAATTCAATTAGAATTAAAGCTGCAAGCAGCGATGAAAGGGCCCTGGCACCCGGTGACCTCAGGAAAACAGTGAATAGTGACACTTTTAAACATGACACTAAACCACCAGTAGGTGGCAGCAGGTGTCCGTCTTAATGAGTGGATTTGTTCAAACGGCTGATTCATTCAAAATGAGGCAGCTGTTTATGCATGTGTCATTGAATCTTTGACTCAACCGATTCGTTCAAAATGCTGAAACATTCCGTAATGGCACCATTTTCGCTGCTGAAACAGAACAAAAACAGTCAATATTGCATCTAAATGTAATATTTTAGTGCCCCTATTATGCTATTTTAAAGTTTCCTAATTTAGTTTTGGAGGTCTCCAACAACAGGTTTACATGCATCAAAGGTCAAAAAACAGTTTCATTTTCTCATAATATACATTGCACATCACAATGTTCAATGATTCTCAAACGACTCGATGGATGAATCAGTCTTTAAATCCCTCCTTTCCGCGAGTCTACTCTGCTCTGATTGGTCAGACGGCCCTGTCTGTTGTGATTGGTCTACCGTGTACAGCGCGTATTTCAGAAACAAAAGGCCATTACCATAACTGAACTCCAGCTCCATGAGGAGGCTTCCTAAAGCTCAGCGATAGTACACTGTAAAGGCAGTAACGATGATGTCGATTTTACACCAATCCCAGTGCGAGTCTGAATTGATGATGAAACATTGGAAGCAGACCTGCAAACTCACAAGTGGTGAAAAAGGTGACGTGTTTCCGAATTAAATACTTGTAGGGGGGTCTAGGGCATTGCCCCCCAGTAGAAAAGTTATGATTTTAACATGTAAACCAAGCATTCTGGTGCACTCTGACAAGAAAACAAAGGGAAAAGACAACATTTGCTTTACACTAACACAAATTTCAAGATTTGATTCAAAATGTCTACAAATGTATATAACTGATCTGAGATCAGGTAAAAACCATAGAGACTTATTCAATGGTTCGATGCTGGGGGGTGAACCACTGAAATTGCGCAACGTTTCGAAACAGTTATGACGTTGACTGAAATCATGTGACTTTGGCAGTTTGGCACACGCTCCGAACCACTGATTCGAAACAAAAGATTTGTAAGATTTCAAAGCTTCATGAAGTAGTGATCTGAAAACAACCATCACTAGCCTCAGCTTTTAAACAAACAAAAACATTTTATTCTAGCTTCATGCATTCTTTTTTATCAGCACTTGAATGTCGGTAAGTTTCATTAAAAAAAAAAAAGCAACATTTTGAACAAAAAACAATTTTTTTTTCTTTTTTCAAAGACTATACCGTAAGTTTCTAGAGGTCGCTTATTCGAAACAAAGGTGTAGCTTGATGACACCGTGAATGAGCGTGGAATCATGGGAGTTGTAGTCTTGACTTCACCTCCACAGTCGATGGAAAGGAATCCGGCGGACTCGGGCAGAAATCATGTTCATGAATGAGTTTTATTAACGTTACGGTGGTATGAAGCAGGACGCATCGAGCGCGAATGCTAATGAGAGAGACCTGCGCGAAACACCGGTCTCGCAGTTTTTATTCTGCTTATGCTGCAGTCGCCGCTTCCGCTCTTTTCGTTGTGTATGTGGGGTAACGCAGCGCTGTTTTACATGGTTAAAACAATCATACTAAATACACTGGAGTGTGTTGAAACTTATGTTATAGCGTTACTGTGTGTTCACTCAGTGGCTGCTATGAGAGACTTGTTGCACTTTGCAGTAATCTAGATCGATATTAGAATATCATATTAATAAAAACAGGATAACTAAACGACCAGGGGCGGCTGGCCAATAGAGGGCACCGGTTAGCTGGTACACTAGAAAGTCGCGGCTAGCTGGATGCGGTCATGCTAATGCCTTATTTTGCTTTCCGTGCTTACTTTTTAAAACAACGGGGACAGATCCAGCATGGACAGTTACCGGAGTGAGGGATATGAAGCTCCTGTCTGAGAAAGTAACGAAACAATCACTTAATTGTTGCAGTTCTGGGGCACATTAACTATTGTACTGTCAGAGGTTTGAGTTCAGCCACTTAATATCAATTTCTATATTGTACATCCTTTATTCAATGTGATAGTTACTAGAAACATTAAGTATATTTATATAATTTGATGTTATTGTCCACTCTGTTCTTGCGTTGCCCATTTACTACTGATAGCACCGTTTTGTGCTCAATACAGCTGCACACGTCCACCACAAGGGGGCACTGGTGTACATAAATCAATTGAGTTCAAATTAAAATAGAAAGTCTGTGCAATATGTTAATGTTTTTGCGTAAGAATGCCTCAACCTTTTAATATTGGCATTAAATAATTACTGACTTTTTCACAGAGCACTGGTATCCTGCAGTTCGTGTTAAATTGTGGTTATTGAAACTGATTGAATATGGCACAGCCCCACCTAGGATATTTTTCACCAGCCGCCACTGTAAATGACTGTTGCTAAATGACATGCAATTCAAAATATATTATATGATGGAGAAAGCTCTCTCTGACTATGCAATGTTATCCACTTGACAAAATAGCGTTGTCTCTGAGGCATGGTAAAAACGTGACTCGCGGTGAATCAAGAAAACAAGCGATTCATACAATGATTCGTTTGCTGTTGATAAATGTATATCCAAACAGTTGCTCACCTGTTTAATAAAATACATACTATATTAAAGCGTCTTTGGTGTTTCCATGGTTTCAACAGTGATCAAGGGTAGCGCAGATATGACGTCATTGACATGCGATGCAAGGAAACGGTCCGTAAAACTAGTTAAAATCGCTTATTTCTCTGGATTTAAACATTGTTGGAAACATTTGGGATAATGCACAAGTACACAGGTCAACAAAATATAGAACAGTGTACTAGTGGTTTTTTGGATATTTTAAATCTAAAAAATCTTACATATTGTGCCTTTAATTTGATCAAGAGATTCTGTATTCTTTCAGAGGATGTGTAATAGCGCCCCCTACCGTATAACAGTGAACACACGGAAATCCGGAAAATTCTGTCAAAGGCGGAGAAAGAGAAACACCATTTTAGAGCACTTTTAGTACAAAAAATGTTTGCAAATCTTAATGTAATCATGATTGAAGTATTAGTTAAACATTCCCTTACCCTGTTCACCTGTAGCATCTAGCCTTGAAAAAACATTCATGGTTCCAAAACTTTGAAACCAAGGCGTTCGCAGTTTGAATGCTAACTTTTAAAAGGCCCGTTCACAACACGGACAATAACTATAACGATAAGGATAAAGATATAGTTCTAAAAATCGTTCTCAATATTAAAGAATAGCAGAGTTCACCAAGAACAGCAAAAAGATGTTCAATGACATTGTACACACTTTGAAACTGAATAAACAGACCATTATCGTTGGTGTGGACGCTAATATTATATAGGGTTATATTAATACTAATATATATATATATATATATATATTTTTGGAATTGATTCCGATTCCTGGTTCCGGAATCGATGGAGTTGATTCCAAGAATCGATTCCGCACTGTTGTTTTTGATTCTTTTTCGATTTTAACGAAACTGATGGAGGAACCTAGTCCCGGAGTGACCGCAGTATATAAGGATGTAGAAAGTATCCTTCTCTGAAACTTTATTTGTAAAATGAAGATACATTTCAATAACTCTGATTGATTTTAAATTGTAATTATGGATGCTCCTGAAATGGCCCATAGCCCAGCAGTAAATGCGACTTAGTAAATAAACAGGATAGCACATTATTCAAGGATGTGCATTTATTGCATGGTTAAATCTACATGACTGTGTAGATTTAACCATCTACACAGATGTTTAAAATGCATGTGCACAGTTAAGTTAAATGACAAAGTTTACTTAAGTGCTTTTGCACAGAATGTACGAGGCAAAATAACCACATTAACAAAAACAATTATATAAGAGTGCAGTTTATTTGTCAATCAGATGCGCGAGGAAGTTGCGTTCGTTACTATAGCAACAGTAGGCTCTCGGCCATTAATCTGTGCTCTAGGTGCATTTTCTTTCAGAATTATCATTGGATTATAGAAAGAAAAAAAACAGCATTTTATTTAAAATGAAAATAAGAGCCTCACATCTGCATCTGTTATCGTAGACCAAGCAGCGCTCAAAACTAAGTTGTTAGAATTACGTTCTAGTGACGTCATTACGCCATGGCGCAAAAGAACCGCTGAATTGCTTTATTTTTAACTGGTTCATTGAAAGAACCTTTTGCAGAAATTAAATGGACTTCCAATCATTATTAGTGAGCGAGAAACAAATGAATGCTAAACTCGAAAAGGAATCTTAAAAAGGAGTCGATTCCCCTAGATGGAATCGATTCCAAAACTCTCGATTCCCAACGCCTTGGAATCGATTCCCAGCCCTGATATTGTAGTTATCCTTCTTGGTGTGAACGGGCCTATTTTAAATTACACACGGAGAAGTTACTACATTTGGGCCACTTTTGACACGCACACAATTCATTATTCACACACATAATAAATAAAAACTCCAGAGCATTTTTCCTCTTTATTCTTTAATAACATGTTACACGCATAACAAAAAAATAAACGTTCTCAAAGAAAAGTTGATTTTTTTAAAACCTGCTTTTACAGTTACAATTCAGTTCGTGTTATTTTCTGCTTTATTCTGCCAAATATACTTTGAATGCGCTAAACTAGCTTAGAGGAGTCCAGGACCCTATTAAAGACTTCGGGCAGCGTGTCGTTGATCAGTAGATCTTTACAGGCACAAGGATAGAAAATCCTTCGATGTAAACTTTTAAGAGAACAACATCACTTTTTGTCATAAAGCCATTCCTTAAACCACATGAGGTACTAAACCAGTAAAACACACGAGAAGCTCAAGAGACGCGGCTCTGTTCAAGGCCAAGCGGAAGTTCAGTAGAAACACAAAAGCTAATCTGAATGTTCATCAAACAAGTGTTGGTCCAAAGATTGTCACATTTAAAGGCATGTGCGATCACGCTCTCACTCACTCACACACACACACACACACACACACACACACACACACACCAAATACTCACTGTGAGCGTCTTTATGGTGTGAATCATGAGGAACTGAGGTGATGATTATGGCACGGGATGATTTGGCACCAGAGGACAAAAATAAAACCGTGTTAAAGGCCCGTTCACACAAAGAACAATAACTATAACAAGTTATCTAAATATAAAATAATAGCAGTCACACCACAACTATAACAATAACGGCACCGAGAAACGATACCGTTGGAATCCATTTTAAAAGTTTGTTTTTCAGATGATGAACGTTAAAGACGCTGGCAGCCAATCAGAATCCATCCTGCTTTAAAGAGCGCGAACATTTAAAGCGACAGACGACAAAACTGCAGAATAAACAGTGAATGCTAATATAGATATCATTATAATAATTAATTATCTTTATAGTTAACATTCTTGGTGTGAACGGGTCTTACGGATTAAAACACCAAACAAATAAACTCTAGAAACCGTTTCAATAATTTTGAGCTCTAATACAGACCTCAATAAACAATCATAACCACAGCAATCTCACCAAACCTGTCAAAAACACGCCCAGTTCATATTTCACCCTGAATTTATAAAATAAAAAAAAATTATATTTTGCATTAAGAGAATGAAGCCTGTTTTTAGGACCAATTTCACACACACATAAAAAAATTGATGCATTTATACGTATCAGTAATAGTCTTATTTTAAATTAAAATCAACAAAACGGCAAAATGACAATCACAGTAATGAGAACCACTGAGAATAAGGAGAATTAGGGGGGGAAATCAAAAGTAAAACATTTATGCAGATGTGTTTAATTGTCATTAAAATAATATCACAGTGCAAAACATCTTAACGGTTTTGAATTTAGGATGAAATATGACCTGGACATAAGAATATGACCTATGATATTCACACACACACACACACACACACACACACACACACACAAAACATAGCAGAAGGAAATTTGTATTAATTTGGCTGTATAAGAACTCGTCCAAGTAGTATTATTTCATGCCAAATTCATTAGACAAAAATGATAAGCCATTATATTGTGCATTAAAAAAATTAAGCCTATTATAATATTAGTACCAAGATTTTTATCGCATTTCAACAATTTCACAATTCCAAAAATACCTCCAAATTCTCATTACTGCAATGTTAAAGAAAATACACATTTAATTGCTGATTGCTGATTTACTGTAAATAAAAATCAAACTGTATTATGAGAAATAAAATAAAGTCAAGCACTCATACAGTAATGAGAGTTTGATGTTGAAATGTGTGAAAATAATGTCAATGCAAACATCCTAATGCGTTTGAATGCAGGCTGAAATATGATCTGGAGGTGTTTTCAGGATATTTGCATCAAAGCAGATGTGTATTAATCTGGCTGGACATTAGAATTAGAATCATTAGAATCTGGCAATGCATTCAAATGTGTCACTTGCCCTTTCATTTCTTTCAAATGTTCAGAGGTCAGAAGTATGGAAGCTTGTTTCCGTCACAAAATAAAAATGAAATAAGGTAATTGCGACTTTTTATCTCACAATTCTTTATCAGACTATTTTTTTCAGTTTACATCTCACCATTCCTCAGAATTGCAAATGTATATCTTGCAATTTGGACTTTATAGCAATTTCAAGTTTATAACTCACAATTATGGCTTTATTTCTCACAAATGTGAGATATAAACTCCCAATTGCGAGTTATAAAGTCCGAAATTGTGAGACAGTGTTATTTTAGCTTTTATTAATATTTTGAATTATCTTTTATTTTTATAGTTTTAGTTTTAATGTAAATTTTTTTAGTCATTTCATTATGTGCTTTTGTAATTGTATTATTATTATTACTATTTAAAAAAAAAAAATTTTAGATTTAATTTATTTTTATTTCAGTTTTCGTTTTTATTTATTTCCAGCTAATAATTTTAGTGCTTCAACATTTCTAATTTTCGTTTAAAGTTTTTCATCTAATATTTAATACACTGTATTACATTATCAGCTTTATTTCAGTTAACAGACATGTTTTTTAATAGTTTTAGTTAATAATAACCCTGGAGACATAAACTTGCACTTGCGAGAAGTAAAGTTAGAATTACGAGATATAAACTTGCAATTGTGGGATAAAAAGTCGCAATTACCTTTTTTATTTTTTTGTGTTGGAGCCGCTCACATACATATATAAACACATAATTAATCAACTATTTTTTTTTGCATCAATCTGTACTTTCTACCGTTTATGATCTTCTATGTGAACAGAACACAATCTAAGAATTCAATCCAGAACCCTCCAGAGGTCTGTACGTGATCGAGCTCCAGTCAGAGATTCATCTGCATCCTTTAACAACACGATTCATGTATGATGTGTGAGAGACGTCTAAAGCCGCGAGTGAACCTACTGTTGGCCGCATGCACCGACACGCATCCGCAGGCGTCATCACGAGACACGAGCATCTCAAATACTCAATAAAACAAACGTGAGGGAATAAAGGCCAGGACATTCAGAAGCTGAAGCGTCTCCAGCCTGTAGACATGCACAGGTTTCCATTCACCAAAGAGCGACTCTGGCAGGCAGTGGAATAGTGTTTGGCACAAACCGTTTCTAGACCGCTCCACAGGCGTGATCAGATCTATGACTGCCAAATTGTTTTACCAGATACATATATTGTATGTACATTCATTTAGACGTCCAACTGAAATTATGGTCTTTTTCTGCTCACACCAAAATCTTGATGTGGAGAAAGTTGTGTTTCTGACATAAGATTGAAATACACAACCGGTCAAACGTTTTGATTTTTTAATGCTTTTGAAAGAGTCTCTTCTGCTCACCAAGGCTGCATTACAAATACAGTAAATACAGTAAAATATTATTACAATTAAAAAAATATTTATTCCTGTGATCAAAGCTGAATTTATCATCATTACTCCAGTCTTCAGTGTCACATGATCCTTCACAAATCATTCTGATATGAGGATTTGCTACTCAAGAAACATTTATGATTATTATCAATGTTGAAAACAGTTCATATTTCTGTGGAAATCGTGATACATTCAAAAGTTATACTTTTAAGTATATTTTTATATAGCATTACTGTCACTTGTGATCAATTTAAAGACATTTTAATGTTACAAAATATTTATATTTCATATAAATGCTGAACTTTCTATTCATCAGAGAATCCTGAAAATTAAAATGCATCACATTTTCCACAAAAATAAGACTTTCAACTGATAATAATCAGAAATGTTTCAAAGCAGTGTATCAGAATGATTTCTGAAGGATCATGTGACACTGAAGACTGGAGTAATGATGCTGAAAATTCAGCTTTGATCATATAGAAAACAGCTGCTTTGAATTGTAATAATTTTTCACAATTTTTACTGTATTTTTGATTGGTGAGACTTCCTTTAAAAGCACTACAAAATCCTAATTATGCAAAACTTTTGACTAGGGATGCACCGATATCAAAATTGTGGCCGATACCTATAATTCTTTATATTTGAAAGCCGATAACCGATATATTGGCCGATAAATCTAAATCCAAATTTTTATATAATTTTTGAGAGCCTGATCACAAAATCAAAAGTCTCACCATTAAAGCCATGTCCCAAACACACAATTATGATATTGTGATTATAATGTTATGTAGCCGTTATGTGTGACAGACTTGCGCTGCACATGTTGCACTGAACTATATTTTCCTTTTTTGAAGTAATTCCAATCATATTTCAAGCAATTCAAAACCATCATGACGAACAGTGCGCATCTGAAGAGTCTCAGCTGAAGGAAATAATACATTATGTATCGGCTTTAATATATTGGACAAATTTTCTTATCGGGCCGATAATGATAACATTAAAAGTGCACATCGGTCGATACCGATATGTCGGCCGATATATCGTGCATCCCTACTTTTGACTGGTAGTGTATGAATACTTGAGATGCATTTGCAAACCGTCATAATCTGGGATTATAATTTGTCAGGGTTTGTTAAAGATCACGAGGCAGTACGACAGCTCTCACAAACTCTCCAATGAAAAATACAAATGTCCACACATATCTGTAATACAGTAGGTCAGGACGGACGTGCAAGATCCAGACGAGTGCCGTGGCTCGGAGATCGGGCGGACGGGCGGCACGTCCGCACCTGTCCACTAGAGGAAGGGCACTTCCTGGTTCTTTAACATGCACATTTCTTCTCGTTGGCTGGCACAGCGTCCAGTTTGCTGGTGCCGTCCGTGTTGTTTGCGTCCGCTGCGGGTTTGTCCACACACTGCTCCATCCTCTTCATCACCAGGTCCAGTAGCGTGACCACAGCCTTGTCCACCTCCGCACCGGTGGCCGCACTCGTCTCGAAGTAGGGAATGCTGGGAGAAGGAGAGGACGCAAACACACACAAACATCAGAGATGAAGCCTGGACTCTCTCACACATACAGATATACTGAATGTGTTACATATGCATATTAATCGCTCAAAGATGGCAATCTGAATTCAAACACCCACGCAATCTTATTCGTAAATGACAACGATTCTCCTGTGTCTACTAAACAAGTGCGATCACAGCGAACATTCAGATCTGTGTTCTGATCCAGAGAGAGCCGTCGTCAATAATATAGATATGAAACAGCTTCACACACAGTCTTTTCAACCGCACAGGATCATTATTTCTGTCTTACAATCATTCAAATTATCGCAGAAGAACTGGATAAAAGTTTATAGTTCAGATATAAACACTGATGTCTACAGTAGTGATCAAAATAGAGCAAATCACCTTTAGAAAGTAACTTGACACTTTAAATAAAGATTGTATGAATTACATGGTTACACCAGTAGGTGGAGACAAGAGACTGATAAAAATGTGAGTCATTGAATCATTCACTCAAGAGATTTGTTCAAAAACGCTGATTCATCCAGTAATGAAACAAGTGAAGTCTTTGAGTGAGTCATTGAATCATTCACTCAAGAGATTCGTTCAAAAACACTGATTCATCCAGTAATGAAACAAGTGAAGTCTTTATGAGTGAGTCACTGAATCATTCACTCAAGAGATTCGTTCAAAAACACTGATTCATCCAGTAATGAAACAAGTGAAGTCTTTATGAGTGAGCCATTGAATCATTCATTCAAGAGATTCGCTCAAAAACGCTGATTCATCCAGTAATGAAACAAGTGAAGTCTTTATGAGTGAGTCATTGAATCATTCATTCAAGAAATTTGTTCAAAAACACTGATTCATCCAGTAATGAAACAAGTGAAGTCTTTATGAGTGAGTCATTGAATCATTCACTCAAGAAATTTGTTCAAAAACACTGATTCATCCAGTAATGAAACAAGTGAAGTCTTTATGAGTGAGTCATTAAATCATTCACTCAAGAGATTCGTTCAAAAACGCTGATTCATCCAGTAATGAAACAAGTTAATTCTTTATGAGTGAGTCATTGAATCATTCACTCAAGAGATTCGTTCAAAAACACTGATTCATCCAGTAATGAAACAAGTGAAGTATTTAAGAGTGAGTCATTGAATCATTCACTCAAGAGATTCGTTCAAAAACACTGATTCATCCAGTAATGAAACAAGTGAAGTATTTATGAGTGAGTCATTGAATCATTCACTCAAGAGATTCGTTCAAAAACACTGATTCATCCAGTAATGAAACAAGTGAAGTAACAAAATAAGACAAAATTGGACATCTTCATTCTGTTCAAAAGTTTTCACCCCCCAGCTCTTAACACGTCGTGTTTCCTCCTGGAGCATCAGTGAATGTTTCAACCTTTTTTAATAGTTGTGTTTGAGTCCCTCAATTGTCCTCAGATCTCAGAATCACAGTCACTGCTGGAGAGGGTTCAAATATGCAAAAGATGCTGGAAAACTGAAGAATGTGCAGGACCTGGAGGATTTTTCTGATGAACATTGGTCAGTTTAACTGCTCAGGACAAACAGTGGACTCAAGAACAACCATCACAAAACAAAAAAACAGCCGTGGATCATCAGGGAACGACACACAGTACTGAGAATCAATGGTTCATAAACTTTTGAAAGGGTCATTTTAATAAATTCAGCTATTTTTTTGTCTTGTGGACTATATGCAAACATTTTTTTTATGTAAAATATCTTATTCAGGACAGTACTAAATAAAAAATAATGCATTTTGTATGATCTCTTATTTTGTTAAAATTATTCACATTTTCTGCAAGCGATTCACATACTTTTTCTTACAACTGTATATATCTATCTATATCTATATATCTATATATATATATATATATATATATATATATATAAGATGTACACATAATAGCTGAAATACACAATAATTACTATTTTTATTTTACTATTAATATTTATGCAAAAAAAAAAAATGCATTTTGCAGACGTTTTACATTAATTTTACAAAAAATTTAGTGCTGTGATGAAGTGACACTGAACTCACCCGTATTTGTCCGCTAGTTCTTTTGCTTGTTTCTCCTGAACTTCTCTCTGGTCGGCCAGATCGGCTTTATTACCCACAAGGACAATATCTGGATTTTCACAATACGCATTAGCCTGGAGCTGACCTACACACACACACACACACACACACACACACACACAGTACAGCAGAAATATGTGAACATGGAAAAGAAGAAGAATGAGGAGGAGGAGTAATTACAGTTCTCTCGCAAGCACTATAACTAACAAACCTGCATTAATCCTGTTAGAGAGGGTTAGTTAAATCACTTACTCATCCAGTTCCTGACGTTGAGGAAACTCTGTTGGCTCGTCAGGTCGAACATGAGCAGGAAGCCCATCGCATCCCTGAAAAACGCTGTGGTTAAACTCCTGAACCTGCCGGAGAACAGACGAACATTCACTCCGGATCAAACACTGACTCAACTCCCTACAATACTGAGTATAGTCACGTCATGCCAAAATACAGCGAAAACGCGTAACTTTAATACTTAAAGTTAAAAAATAAATTAATAAATAAAAAATTTAAAAAAAGATTAAAACAATAAAAAAAATATGTATTAAAATAAATACATAAATGATTGGATTAAAATAATATATAGATACATAAAAATAAAAAAAAAAATAAAAAAAAATAAATGAATATATTAAAATACATAATTAGATTAAAATGATATGTATAAAATAATATATATATATATATAAAAATTTGGAATTAGATCAAAATTACATATAAGAAATAAATGACAAAAAATATAAAAATAATTATAAAAAATTAAATGAATCAAATTTACTCAAGTAAAACATTTAATTGCACACTATTTAATAACAGAATTATATTTCTACTCCAATTAATTGTTGAAATATAAACATTTAAATGGTGACTGTAACAAAAACTTGTTTTCATGTCAGATTACTAAGAGGGTAAGTAAAAATATAATGAATATGTAATACAGTGCATACACCACTAGTCAAAAGTTTGGAATTATTACAATTTTTCTTTTTTTTGAAAGACATCTCTTATGTACGGAAAAAAAAAAAAAATTCTCAGGGGAACGCAAAAGCATTGAAATATAATTTTTCTTCCCATCAAATTATTACACATTTCGGCAACCAAAAATTTTCCAGTTTAAGCTGAAAAATTGTGATTGCTGAAATATATGATAAATGTATGATAAAATGACTAAATGCAGCCTTGATGTGCATAAGAGACTTTGTGCATCACTAGTAAAACTAAAACACAGATCCACAACATAGACGTGGATTTGCTATTTCAGGACCAGCGTCAGAGTCTCATCACCTTCACAGGCGTGATGACGGAAACACTCTCAGTTATCTTGAATGTGTTTAATCTGAGGACATGAACATCCCACAATCACTGAATTACTGAATTAGAACACCAGCGCAGCGGCTAATGTGAACGAATCAGAGAGAGAACCGAATCAATGGAATCAAAGAGAGAACCGATTCAAAGAGAGAACCGAATCAAAGGAATCAAAGAGAGAACCGAATCAAAAGAATCAAAGAGAGAACCAATTTAAAGAGAGAACCGAATCAAAGAGAACTGATTCAAAAAGAGAACCAATTCAAAGAGAGAACCGAATCAAAGGAATCAAAGAGAGACCCGATTCAAAGAGTGAAACCGAATCAAAGAGAGAACTGATTCAAAGAGAGTTCATTTTAAACTGGGGTCAGTGGAAAGGTTTAAAGATAAACAGTGTAAAAATGTAAAAATAAATTAATAAATAAATAAACAATAAAAAAAAAAAGATTAAAATGAATACATAAATAATTTGATTAGAATAATATATAGATACATAAAATAAATAATAAAAAATACAAAAATAAATGTATACAAATTAAAATATGTTAAAATACATAAATAATTAGACATATATATATATATATATATACACACACAATAAATACATAAGTAATAAATAAGAAATAAATAAATAAAATAATAATATATAAATATATTAATTTTATTAT